>VYZX01003152.1:139124-231897 GCA_013401335.1 Brachypteracias leptosomus
AAATTGGAATGATATAAGTGGTTGAACTTGGATGTGTCTAAGTCTGCTCTCCTTCATTAATGTAAACATAAATTTGCATGGTTGTTTATGAGACTGTTTTAGTGAATTTTATTGCAGGGCAAATCAGATACTAACACATTGGTTTCTGAAAGTGTGAATCGTTTTTATAAATAGAAGGATGAACAAGTTATTTTGAAACTTTGGAAGCACCTTTCTAAAAGAGCATCAGAGTCTCTTGAAAGAAGCTGTCTGTGACGTTCTAGGTGTCTTGCAGCTAGAGATTTTCCTGGTAAGAAAGGTTAACACTTTTAAATTCAGTGCTCTCAGGTTACTGGAGCAGCCTAGGTATTTTAATGATACATCTTATAACAGGACAACGTTTGGTGACACTGGTGTGTTTTTGCTATCTCAGAAAAGAATCTGAATTATTTCTGCTGAATTCTTGAATGTAGTGTGGGTGTGATACCGACAGTGGCTTTGCAGTTAGGGAGAACAGGAGGCAAATGAGGGGAAAAACAGATGGGAGCTGTTAACTTGTACAGTCCCCCAGCTCAGGTCCCACCACTGTGAAGTCTCCATCCTTTGCTCCCACGAGACTTCAGTTAGCATCTGAGTCACCAGCAGACAGGAATGGAGAGGAGGATTACCACAGAGCCATGGGGAGGGGATAGCTGTGATCAAACTACAGATAGCTCAGATGCTAAGGGGAAAAGTTTGAGATAAGAGTCAAACTTCTGGGGTGGAGGGGAAGAGCTTGCTAATGGTTCTTGGAAATTGTGTAAGGACAATTCCTCCCAGGGGACTGCAGGTGAAAGGAAGGGGGTGGGGGGCCAATTGCAGGGTGATGATGGTATTATTATTATTATTTTCCACGCCTCTCTCACACTAGGTGGGTAAGATATTTGATGACACAGTAGAGAGAATGGAGATAACTAGCAATGAAAAGAGTTGATCAATGAATATCTTCTAGGTACCCTGCCTGAAAGCCAGGAGATTTTTTTTTTTTTTCTATTTCTGTGATGTGAAAGGAAGAAACCCAACAGCCTACTCAGGGTAAAATGCTTCAGATGTTTCTGCTGAAATTCACCTAAGTAAAAAATTCATCCATATTATAAATAATTCAGATCATGAATGATTCAGATTTCTAATGTTTTGCGGAGAGTGGAGCAGAATTGCCAAAGCCTAAGTTTGGGAGTTTTGCTCTTCTAACAATAATTCCTGACTGGAACCCATAATCATAGAAGTCATCCTTCTGGTCCTTTCCATATTTATATAGGTTAAGTATTTTCAATTAAACATCAGTTTTCTTTTTCTCTTTTTTCAAACTAGTACAGAAATCTAAGTTAAAAAAAAAAAAAATCTATCTGCTGCTGTTATCCCTCCCCGTTGCTCAGAAGAGGAGTTCTACCATCCCAAGAGTTACATTCCCAAAGGTACTTCATATTTGACCTTCCCAATGGAGGGTGCCTTTAGTGAAGCCTGGCACATTTACCTGCAGCGATTTAGAATCATAGAATCAAAGAATGTTTCAGGTTGGAAGAGACCTCTAGAGGTCATCTTGTCTAACCTCCCTACACAAGTAAGGATATCTCAACCTAGGTCAGGCTGCTCAGATTTGGTTGTTGGTGGTTTGTTGCTGTTGTTTACCATTAAATTTTCAGCTCTACTAGTTTTTCCCCTAGATTCATCTGCTCCTGGGAACTTCCAACAGCTATTCCTTTTTTTTTAATTTTTATTTTTTCCCCAAGATTTACTACATTTCATTTTAAAATTCAGGATGGTACTGTAAAATTTCAGGAACCCATAACCTTGGACTGCTCGTTTGTTTTGGATGATATTTCTGTCTCCCTGAACTGTTGCGTGTGTTGGAAGAACATCATTACACATAAATCTGCCTGGAGCAAAACCCAGCATTGATTCTGCTCTTCATGACCCAGCACAGGGCTGAATCTGAAATTATTTTTAGTGCCCATATTTTTACCTCTCTTCTACAAGTTGCAGACTATGCTTGGCAGCAGCAGGACTCGAACCGACCTGTGTGAGACCTTTTATGCCAGCAGAACATTTGTCATTTGGGTCTTCAATTAAAAAGAGAGCTATGTGTTTTTTAAAAAACAAAGTATCAATAACACTTGACAATTGTAGGTCTCCTCATTCACAACTTAGAAGATTTGTTTCTCTAGGGACCATTCACACTGCTCTGATCCAAACAACCTGCTTATGGGTGCTCTCTGGGGTGACTTGTATTTTCCCTGCTCCTCCCCAAGAAGGCTTCCTGATTTCCCCTCTGTGCTGTATTTCCATGCTTAGGGATTATACTTGTGAGTACAGTTGTTTTTTAGCAAGGATATTGTGAGATTTTGCAAATCTTGATTTGCAAATTTGAGCAAAGCATTGTGAGATGCTGGAGAGGTCTTGTCTGGGCTGATGGTGTCTGCAGTGAAAGAATTTAAGTGTTTTTCCACCTCCTCTGTTGACGTACTGTATTCCCAAGGACTATGCTCTTCTCTAACTCTACTTCTTTCACTTATTTACTATCTGACCAAGTCTGACTTAACACACTGCTTGTTCTACCTGTTTATCTTACACAGCTAATACTGGTGTTGGGTACATTCTTTTTTTCTAGGATGTACTGTGTATCCTAGTTTAAATCAAACTTTAAAGCAGTCCCTGAAAGCTAGCAGGTATGTAAATTATCTTTTTCTAGAGGGGCTCTAAATCAAATTAGAAAATTACCCTCTGATAGATGACGAAGGCGCTTGCCTGCCCAAGTCCTCTAGAACATAGGCCCACATCATAATTGCTTGCTTACAGTACCATGGTATCTAATGATCTCAGACGGGATTAAATCATGGGAATAATGCTGCCTAATGCTGTAAAAAATAATTAGATCAGGTATGCTTGGGTGACTTTGAAAGGTGCCTGAGTGGGGAAGTAATACGGTTATTTCACAAGTGATGAAGTTTCTGTGGATGGTGTTAAAGAGGTTGCTCTCTGCCAAACGTGGAATATTCTTCATAGCATTAGACGTGCTTTCCTTGTGTCTGTCGTGGTTCTGCAGTGGAGGAAGGTGGCTTGCTTGCTGCCATGTTCTGGGTGTGCACCAGCTATATTTGGATGGTATTAAAGCATTATATTTCGACTGCTTTTCCTTTTCCTGTAGCGGGTTAGAGCTTTGGTCCTGCAAGTACTGAAGAGCATTTATTTTAAATACAAGCACACAGCTGTCATGGTTTGTTTTCTTACCTTTTTTAATATGCCAGGAGGTGTTTTGTCAGTGTATTAGGGAAATGGCTGGGAGAACATATTTGATTAATCTTACAAAGAAAAAAAAGTCTAGCTGCTTGTGTTGTGAAGTTGGGCAGTCTGTCTCTTTGGCAGCAGCACTGGCCTAGGAGTTTGTCCCATCTCTCACCGGTGGCCACTTGTGCCTGCCCCCGAGTCCACAACTGCTGCTGCCTGGGAGCCTGCCCTGAAGTATATGACCCCGAGGTTCTGAACAAATAATGGTGGGAAATGTTAAGCTGACCTCCTAGCTGAGGAAGACATCACGTGTGAGCACACCCTGAGTGCCTGGCTCAAGTACCCATTGCAGGCATGAATCATTCCTGCATAGTGTAGTACTTGGGCTTTGCAGAAAGCCACCTTGACTGAAGTGGTTGGTGCTCAGTTCTGGTTGAATGTGTAACCAAACCAGCCACACAGATCTTATGATTGCATCTTCAGCCTCAAAAGGTCGCTCTCTAATGGAGCTGTAAGTGACAGAACTGCAAAGCTGGGGGCTCTTGGACTTGCCTTCAAAGCGAGCAGTGGCTGTTGCTGCAGTGGGCAAACCCTCTGAACTGAGGAGCTGCCAGTGCCCAGAGTCCAGGCAATTCTCCGGCCTCCTTGGCAACCCACAGGTTTTTGTTAGCTGACAAGAGAGCTGGGCCAGCTTCCCTATTCATGCCTCCGTTTGCTGGAACAGTGTTGGTGACATGCCTGGAATGTGTAACTGTTGGCCAATTGCTGCACCACCAGGAGAAAATGAAGGCAGGAGAACATGGGAGCATTTGCTTGCCGTTGCCAAGGCGACTTATCTTGAGCTAGAGAAACACTCATCACTGCTGTGGTTTGATTGCCTTATGGCACTTTGAGTGGAACCAAACAAACACCTGAGGGTGAAAAGAAGTTGGGGAAAGGTAAAGAGAAGGGCCAAAGCAGCCTTGGCACTTGAAAGCAAGTGATGGCTGCAGGGGCAGAAGGGCTGTCTGTGTTTCTGCAGCAAAATTTCTGTTTCCAACCCGTGTGGCAGCACCCTGGCCCTGCACACCTCTCAGTAACACTTTTTACAAATGTCTAATTGCAGTGTTCAATCTTAATGATTTGTGCAAAAGGAAGGATGTGGAATAAAGTGATGAGTGTGGGAAGTCTGATAGGAAAAGCCTTCCACTGTGGTGTGATTTGACTCAAGGTCATTTAACCCACCTTGTTTCTCACCTCTTGCAGGGCTGAGGCAGAGCAGGGCACAGGAGTTGCAGCTCCATCAAGTTTAGAGGGTTTTATTCTACTCTTTTTCTAGACATCTAGGTATGACCTTTCCCGGTGAGGGACCACTACCCCCTGTCTGCCAACTCGCAAAGTCTCTTGCTCTGCCTATCCTTGCTCTGGTGGCTTGGGGAAGGCTGGGGACAGAGGTGGCAGCCCCAGGCCTCCCAAGGACCCCATGGAAGCTTTGGCCAGTAGAGGGCAAAGCTGTTACACGCTGTCCTGCGTTGCAGGTTTTGCTATGCATTACACCCCGGCTGATCACATAGATGAAGCTACATATGTGACTTCTTGGGGTAAAAAAAGTCTCCTGTGTTTCCAGATACCCAGGGAGCCTGCGAGGTGGCTGGGTGCTGGGACTTGGGGTCTCCAGGCACCAGCCACAAGCCCCGGCTCTCATTGCTACCTGTGATGGACCAGAAAGATGTTTTTCTGGTACATTCAGGAGAGATTTTCATCAAGCTGTGAAAATACTTCTCTAAGGGTAGCTAAAACTGCTCGTATCTGGGTTGAATAACCTCCTGCCTCAGAGAGCAACACTATCCATGGAGGAGTTTGGGTAGTCTGGTGCTGAATTACTCTTCATAGTCAATAACAGACCAGATACATGCAGAAGTGTCATCTATGTGGAGATCTTTGCTGGTGGGAGCATACATTGTGGCAAGATGTAGGTTACATGTGTTCTTCGTTGTCAGTAAAGCAGAAAAGTAAAATTAATATAAAAGTGGGAAGCTCCCCTACTCCTTGTCTCTGTGGAGGAAGCATGTTCTCGTTCTCCTACCCTCTGAATAACATGTGGAGCAGCGATAGTTGAATAATTTTTGCCTTCATGCTTTATGCAGTTTTCTCTTTTGGTCTGGTTGGGGTTTTTTCCAGTTGTTTTTTTCCTCCATCATGGCTGGTATTTGTTTCCTTTCCCTTATGTGCTACACACTGAAATGTAGTTTTGCTATGAGAAGTGGCTTTTTGTTACCGAGTGTGTTGTGTATTTGTTTGGTAAGTGTTTTGGGAATCCAGCTGCTCCCTCGGATCTTGCTCATCATACCCGGTGCCTCAATAGATAACTTCTTGCAAGGTTTAGCCTAGAAGCTTTTCCAGGTGTGCAGATGCAAAGTGTTCTTCATCTGTTGTCTCAGTTTAGTCAAAAACCTCGGTTGAGAAACGGGCTATGTTGCCAAGTCTGACCTTCACACTCACCCAAATCAGCCTTATTCTAAAACCAAAAGCCCTGAATTTCTTCCTTTATGGCAAGTAATACATATTAATTATTCTGATATATAAATAAATTTCAGTTTTATTGCAAGGTAACTTACAAGGTGGGAATGTTCTGTCATCGACAGCTGAAGTCTGTCTTCACAGTGGCTTTTACCTGGCGTAGCCTCAAGAAAATGTGGCATTTTTCCAGCGCAGACAAGTTCTTATGTGTGGAGGTGAGCTCAGCCATGCTGTGTGCTTGCTTCGGGGACATCCACTGCTGTAAACCCACAGGGATTCAGTCAGCACAGCCTGGCCATTTGCCTCTGTTTCCTGTCAGTGTGGGGTGTTAATGGGGGCTCCTGTTTGAGTACAGCTCCAAAAGCAGGGTTAGATCATTGCTAATGAAAAGGCAGGAGCCAGTTCTGTCTGTCTCCTTTCATGTTAAACTTTTTCTTATTCTCCATGTTGTAGCTGTAGACTTTCTTGCTTCTAGTGACCTACACTATGGCAGATACAGAAACATCTGTCCATTCATTTGGCTGAAGTCTCAAGCATAATTAATCTCTTTCATACAATACTGCTTTGATATTATCTTTTTTATTATTCTGACATTTAATGCTCAAAACTGAAAGTTGAATTCTGTATCTGCTGAAATTCCTTGACTGGCACTGAAACATCCACTGCAAAGCTTATTATTTATGCCACCACAATTCATCCTCAAATAATTTTCCCTCATCTTCCCCCAGCAATAGCTCTGAGGTGTTTTCTGGTCTGTGTTGGATTCACCTCTTGTGTAAGGTGTGAAAGATTAAACTCTGTGCCTAGAGCGATGGAGACAGTATCAGACAACCATGTCTCCTGGATTTTCCACTTGACAGCAGTTTATTTTGCTGTTAGAAGAGCCAGGTGATTGAGCAGATTTACTCAGTGTTTCATGCTTTTTGTTAAGGGTTGGTCTTTGAGATGGTGGTGAGGGTCTTGAGCTGGCAGCTCCAGTCCGTGTGCTGGTCCCACTCCCTGCCCTGCTTGTGGCTGCCCAGTTGGGCACCTGACAGCTGCATTTACACCAGAGCTGTGCTTACACCAAAAATCACAACAGTGCCAGAACCACAGTGAGTCTCTTAAACTAGAAGCAAGAGGGAAATAATTTCCCTTTTCCTGCTGATTCACATAATCCTTTTTCCTTTCCTGTCCTCCTCTTATGCCCATTCCTCCTTTCTGTGTCAGTGGCTTCCTGGTTGCCAGGATTAAAGGCAAACCCCTTTCCCTCTAACAGTCTCATCACCTCCTTACCACAAGTGTGCCTGAAACTCTACTGCTCTCTGCTAGGTCCATTGCTGTGTTCTTACACTGATGGAAAAACCCTGAATAATACAATTTGAATCGGGGGCAAAACATCTAAAGTTATTTGAGTGTCGAAACGTGCTGTGCAGCCTAATTGGGTTTAGACTATATCTCTATATATAATTCTATAGCTGTACATACCTCTTTCTCTGCAACTATATATAGATAGAGCTGCAGTGGCAGAGTGGGTCACCTGCAGCTTCCGGCAGGGAGACAGACACAGACTCATTTTGCAGTTTTTAAGCCTGAGTTTGGCACCATCCCTTGTTTCAGATGCCATGATTACGACTCCTGTGCTGTACTTTTATGTCTCACTTATTGAAGTATTTTACCATGGCTGGAGACATGTTGCTCGTGGCTAGGTTGGACTCTTTTCTTTAGAGAAGCTGATGTGGAGGCTGCTGGATGGCAGACAATGTGCCCTGCTGTGTGGGCAGATGTTCATCAAACTCTCACACAGGTGGTTGTACTCTCAGCAGTTGCCACCTTTCCAGATCGCAATGTCTTTGTCTCTTCAAACAAGGCGTGGAAGAGGCTTGGGAAGAGGCTGCTGCCTGTGGCCCAGTGGAGTTCGACTCAGGTAAGCTGTGTCAAAAATTAAATGGAGAAGCAGAGAGTTTACAATGAAAAGTTGGGGTCCCTGGCTTGAAACATTTTCTAAATGTAACAGCTGTTGCTATCTCAGTGCCAGAGGTAGGAAAGCAAACGCTGCTGCTTCTCTTGTGTACAGGTGGAGACCCAGACACCACAGGCAGCAACACAAGGGTTGAACCCTGGTGAGGCTGGAGCAGGAAGGACAAGGGGATTGAAGCTGCCAGCTGGCTGCAGACCAGGAGGGTGGAAACTGTTCCAGGGACACCACCACAAGATCCCAACCAGGTTCGAAGGGTTAATTTTTAAAACTGCTTTTTTTCCCCATGTGTCTTAGGACTGTCTGGTTATAGCCATGATAGGAATTAGAAGTGACAACATGCTGCAGGGGAGCTGTTCTCATGAGGTTTGCCTCATGCCTAAAGCTGGACGTACCAGAAACATCCCAAGAGAGGCTGGTCTGCCAGACCCTTGGATGACTCAGCTGACGCCAGCCACGGTTTTGCTGAGCATCTTGGCTTCCCAAGTGAAAGGAACTTTCCAGTTTTTTGGCATGCACCTCTCAGCATACCAAAATGTTTTCTGAGCTAGACGTGACGAAGAGGGGCAAGCTGGCGTGACAGGCTCTGCTTTCCCCTGGCAGAGGCAGTGCAATCCCTTCCTCCCTCACCACGATCTTCTTGAACAAGTGGAGGGAAGGCATGACCCCTTTGGGAGTGCTGGGACAGGCTTTCCCAATCTTGGCAGCATCCCAGCAGGTGAAGGAGTGCCTGCAGATGAGGGTGATGACTCAAAGCAGCCCTGTGCCACCCTGCACCTAGAGAAGGCAGCGCATGGTGATGCGAAAAGCAGGAATTACATGTATAGAATAGTAATGCCACCAAAAAAAAGCCCAATAGCTCATAGCCAGGAAACATATTCCTGATGGCACTCCACTTCCCCTCTGTTTCTGATATTATTCTAGCTCTGCTCTGTGAAAGAGATGTGACCATCCTTAAGGAGAGAGGCAACCTGCGATTGGTGACTGCGAGGTGCTGCGTGCTGGGATCTGCTGCTGGCCCCTCGCCCTGGGCAGCACACACTCTTCTGCAGGGAGCTGCAGCATGACCACAGGTCACGGAGAAGCTGAATAATGTTCTTGGCCTCAGCAAGGTGACAACTGCATTGTGTGACTGAAGTATCTCTTGGAAACACCCTGCATCTACTGTGGAAAAGGCAAGGAGTAATTTTTTCTGAAAGTAAAGACATGATTTTTCAGTGACATCACTCTGCTGTAGTTGTTCACAAAATAGCTTGCAGGGATCTCTCGGACTGAATGGAAATGCCAAATGCATTGCTATGGCCAAATGCAAACAGATATTTCCAAAGCAATATGTCTGTTAAATAATTAGATTTAAGATAGGAATCTAAGAAGCACACGTGACAAAAATCAAGTGAGACCAGATACTCGTTTCAGTCAAAATGTGATCTTTTTGGTCTGATTTTAAATGCAGCCTTTTCATGCAACAGTGAAGTCTCTCTTGCTATTTTTAGGATTACTGCAGAAAACTGATAGAAAACAGAAATATAAGTGCAGCTTCTTATGTTTATCTTCTGCATAATATCAAAATTGGGATCTTGCCATTAGGACAAGACGAAAGACTAAAGCCACTGTCTGTCTTTCAGTATCAAAATACAAAGCCCAGCATTACATGACACTAATCTATGCAATACCATGGGCAGCTTGAGGCCCATCAGCTCCATCTGATGAGGTTCTGCCACCATCCCATCTGTTTTGTATGCATCTGTCACTGAGACTCGGAGCTACTGGAGAGGAAAAAGAACTGGCAATGTCATGCCGTGGCTTTTTGACATCAATACAAGCAGTGTGGGAATTGCTAGAGGTTGTTTCCTGGTGCTTATCACAGGCATCAAAATGTGACATGGGGGAAAACCCACAAGTTCTATAAATACCACATCATCTCCCACTTCTGGGTAAATAGAATTGCCATTCTTCAAAATGTGTAGACAGAAAGCTACAGTTAAACTGAATTTCAGCTGTTCTCTAAGAAAAGGAGAAAACATGTGTTGTTCTTGGTGTGTCAGCTACAACCACTGGATGAAAAAGGTGCAGTATGGATGTTAGCTGGAGTGAGCTGGTATTGCTCCACATGGTTGTCTTAAATTAGGTCAGATTTGGCTAACAGCAGATGTTAAAAAGAAGAACAAGTAAGAGCAGCCATAGACCTGCTGGGACTGAGGTTTCTCTCGGCTTGACACCCCATCTCCAGCAGCACCAGCAGCTGATACCCAGGGAAGAGGGAAAAAATGGATAAACAGGCACTGAAGCTTCCCTGAAGCAGCCTCTAAGCCCCTAGCGTGCTGCTTTTAACTCCTACTTTGTTATCCCTTCTTGTAGGCTCTTTTTCAGTCCTTGGTGACTCTTACTAAAGAGTAAATCTTCTTTCCCTGTATTTCCCATGGGCTGCCCTACTTTACATCATCACCTTGGAGATAGAAAACACAATCCTCTGCAAAATCAGTATCTGCTTGTCCCAATTCCCAGTTCCTCTCCTTTATCAGAGGTGAGGCGGTGGAAACCTTGACCCCACTGAAATCCCTGGGCAGGTGGCAGCTCAGCTCAGAGCCGCAGCCTCGGGAGGCGAATGCACTTGGGAGGCGAGGAGAGAAGTACTCTGGGCATTCCTGGCAGGTCATGCCCCAGCTCGCTGCTGTTTCTGCCCTTTTCTGCGGTGCCTTTGTTCTCGAGCAGTTTCCATGGTGCCCCGTCTTTGTCTGCAGACCTGTCTGCAGGCAGCTCTCTTCTCCAGCACACCACACAAGATGGTCTTTACGAGGCGATGCGTGGCTGCAGAGCTGTGGCTTGGGCAGGCACCAGCCGCTGCAAATGTCTTGCAGGCTGTCTCACGGGCACATCTTTAGAAAGTATGGGTTGATGTTTTTTAACTGGAGGGAGTGATACAGATGCTGCTGCCTGAGAATCCAGCTCAGCCTTTTGTCGGTCGTGTTTGACAAATGAAAATAATGAGGAGGGCTCTTGTCCAAAGGGATTGTTGCTGGCAGTGTAGCGTTGCTGTAAAAGAAAAAAAGCAATAGAGGGCATAAAACAAAAGAGTAGCCATGCTGCTTGCTGCAGCAGTCTGCATATTTTTTATCTTCTTCTGCCACGGGTGTGCAAGTAGATGATCTGTATATGTAACACAGCATCCCTGCCCTCACGGAGACTGGCAAGGATGAGGTCGTGCTCGTTTATCCATTATCCACTGTTAATTCTTTGCTAACCATCCTGATCCTGCAGCTTTGGCAGGACCTCAGTGTCCTCGTGTCAGGTGTGAAGTCAGAAGGAATGAGTGACCTGGTGCCTGTTTTTTATACCCAGGAATAATATGCCTTGAGAAACCCTGAGCTTTGAGGGGTAGAGGCTGTTCAGAGGATAACGACAGAGCACTTATGGCACAGTACTAGAAATATTTCAGCAGGAAAAGTGTTTATATGAATCTTGCAGGCTGTTGATCCAAAAAGAACTGGAGTACAAAATCACTGCCCAAGCGAAAAAGCGGGCAAAAAGGGCAGAGCTGTGCTAATGAGGGATTTTAACTCACAGGCACAGCAGAGGGTACGTTAAGTAGTGGAAATCAGGCTGGAGGTCTGTTTAGCAGGCTGTGTACAGGAGTGCAATTTAATCCAGGACCTGCAGATATCAATAAGAAATGGAACAACATTAGAGTTAGTATCAAAGTATAGAGAGAGTAGAATCAAAGATACAAGGGCAGCTTAGAAATAGAGATGTCCTAGTCACAAAAACTCAGCACTTTGAGCAGGAAAGAGATTTTTGTCATTAAGGTGAAGCTTGTACTGTGTGTTGGGATAGAACAGGTGGCTCTCCAGAGCTTGATGTGAACATTAATGGTTTGGAAGTCTTGGACCAGGCTTTCAAAGATGCCTAGAAAATTATAATGCTCAATTAAATAGGAATGGGTGATCCAAGTCCCTTAGGTGGTCCTGAAAATCACAACCCCTCTGCACTGCATCTACTTTTCAGTCAGATTTTCCCCCCTTCCTTCTCTTGGCACTCCTCTCCCAGCACATCCCCAGCTCCTGCTGGCACAGACCTCTGGCTGGAGCTGCAGCCAAGTAGCAGGGCTTTGAAACACGGCATGTGAGCCACCTCCTTGGGGACAGGAGAGAGGATCGTCTGTCCCTGCTGAGCCCATTCACAGCTGACTCTGTGGGAGCCCTTAAACACCAGCCAACCACTATTTTTCCCCCATACACCTCCCTCTCACTTTTGGCCCATTTTTGTACTTCTGAGGTGGAAACACAAAGCCCGATCAGCAGTGAAAGAGCCGGCTGTGCTCCAGTGAAGTTAAGAAGTGTGAGACCTATTTTGATTTTTTTTCTTTTTCTCTTTCTTTCTTGGCTGATGTTAGCTTCTCACACATACGTACCATGCACCTGACCTGTTTGGGCTACAGCTTCTGGGTCTGGTGGAGATGATGGGGGTGTATGTCCTTCAAACTGGAGGATGGTTTAAGAAGGAGTGTTAGGCAAAGGATGGTGCACACTGAGTACATCCTGGGGAGCAGGGCACGTGGCACAGAAGGTGGGACTGTAGAGAGGCAAGTCCCCAGTACGTGTGATCCTCTGCTGAAGCAAGGTCCCCAAAGAGCTTTAATTGACGTAGATGGATGTCATCCTTTTGTTGTCTCCTCAATTATTCCAAGCCGAGCAGCGCTGAATCACTACCTGCATCAGCATCAGTCTTCCTCTTCAAGCAGGGCACAGGCTGCCTGGGAAACCATGCTCAAAGCGCTGTCACCGTAAGAAAGACAACAGAGAAATTGAGAAATTGAGAAATTGAGAAAATGGGTGGATGGGTTATGTATCTGTATTGTTTCACCCTGTATGTTGGGGCCTTGCACTGGTCACCAGCAGGACTCAGGCTGGTTTCCTCCTCCCCTCCTTGTGGCCAGGAGGCACTAACAGGCTCTTTTTGGCCTCTGACTGAGAAGTTTGTTGCAACCACAGAAATAAAATTAGGACAGCATGCCTTGGAGCTCTTCTGGGCTGGCCCCGTGCCTGAGGTTGAACCTCTCTGAATTATTCGGGGTCAGGAGAAAGATTTTTCCACAATTGGCCAGTGCTGTGGGCCATACCAGTAAAAGACAAGAGGGAGCTGCTCTGCACTAGATTAACTTCCTAGGATATCCTTGGAATTTTACTATGTCCTTGATTCTCTCCACTTGCCCCCAGAAACTCCACACTGGGAATGGGCTGTACCTGAGCACAGAAGTTAGGGAATTCCTCCACCTGGCAAAGGCTTGGGAGAAAGGAGAGGAAAAAAAGCCTTGGTATTTTGAAGGTATATGGTAAAATAGCCTTGCGAAAAACCAGGAGGGAAAACTAGCCCTCAATGTGAACGGGATCATCAGTGCCATCTAAGACAGGAACAGTGGCACAAGATTCTCTTGGAGCCACCCTCCAACAGCACCTTTAAATACTGTAGACTTGTCTCAGGCTTCAGGCTGGAACATGGTCATGGCCCAGAGCACTGCTGCTTTCTGGTCTGTATCTGGGTTTTCCACTAATTCCCTCTGCTCCACGCTTCTCATTGACTTAAGTATCCCATTCCCACCACCTACTAACAGTTTTTATTGCTTCTCAGCCTTCCTTAGCCTCTGGACCTATCCAGTCTCTCCATGGCTGTGGAGTTCCTGAGCTCAGCTGCGTTGCCAGGAACAGTTCCCAGGAATAAACCTTTTTGGCGTGTGCAAGGCCACCCCAGCAGGATCTGAGGAGGAGACGTGGCACAGAGTCAAAGCCTAGGAACTAGGTAAAAATTAAGAATGAATGAAATAAATATACGTATGCAGATGATGGGAGAAATACAGATGGTGTGAGCACCGTCTCTCCAGGCTGGCTGGAAGACATAGATTGATTTATTTGTGGTTGTGACAAGAGGGGACTGCATTCTGTGTTGCTATCCATGCACCTAGCAAGGTGTGATAATAACCTGAAACAAGTTTCCATTCAGAGGGAGATTTTCTGCTCCCACTGCTCACCCTGGGCTGGCACCAGCCCGAAGGGCTGGGAGGCCCCTCGACGCAGTTCTGAAAAACACCAGCCTGCAGCTGGATGCAGCTGACCACCCAGCTGCCACCGTGTCAGCAGGGAAGGCATGTAGGGATATGAGGCTGGAGGTGGGGCTAAAGGTATTGGCTAAATCCCGGTGCAAACAAGCTAAGTAGTTTTCAAATTAATTAGCTGGTAGGAGTAAATTTAGCATCTCCCTAATGCAATAGAAATCATGGTGATTTTTGAGTCTGTGCTTCTGAAGACCGACTTTAGCTGCTAGCACTCAAAAGCAGGAGGGCTGGTAAGATGACACAAACTGGAGTGAGCCTGGGGCAGGGCAGGAGCCCATGTATGACAGAGGGAAGGCTTTTGATTAAGTTTTCCTACACCTTGTATTAAAGAACAAATGTAGTTTTGGAGAGAAACTCGAGGGAAGCAGCAAATTTCTTCTCTGCTGAGTAAGGGGAGCGCTTTGTCTAATATGCTAACAGGCATGTTGGTACAGAACCTGGCGGGTGTTGTGGTGAGGGTTTGTGACATGGCACCAGGCTGAAATGCAAGTGAGCGAAGGTTTCCTTTGCCAGACAGGCAGGGCCACAGCAAGCTCCTGTCGCTAAAATCTGGAGATTAGTGAGTATAATTAACTGTCGGAACCGCCTGCCATAGAATGGATTCATTTTAACTTGATGGTTTCAAGTCCTCTTCCTGACGTGTATATTGTAGCTCCACCAGCTGTTTGGGGTTTGCTATAGGAGTCATCGAGGGAAACTGTATTCCCAGAAATTCCTGTCTTATGCAGATCAGACTCTCTGATTATAGGGTCCCTCGTGGCCTTAAAATATCTGGATGTCGGCAGCAGGGAAAATTCTTCCCACTTCATATTCCACCCAGATAAAGGCCAAGAGGCATTCAGCAATTTGAAACCCTGCTTGCATTTCTGCGTGCAGTCAGACGGCGGAGGAGGGATGGTAATTGCACCTGAAAACAGGCGCATTTGTCCGAAACCCTCAGCCACGGTTTTATTCCTGTATTTTGGAACTTAATGCTGAACAGGATGGTAGATGGAGATGTCGTAGCTGGGAACACAGCCCCAGGGGCTCCAGCCCGCTGCCCCGGGCTGCCCTGACGGCGGGCACCCCCTCGCCGCGGGGCTGGGTGTGGGGGGAGAGTGCGGGTGCACGCAGAGGGGGTGTTGTGCTGGTGTGGGGTGGGAGGGTTGCGGGCAGACGTGGAGGGACGTGTGCGATGGAGGTATGTGCGAGGGGGTGTGTGCTGCCGGGGGTGTAGCAGGGTGTACGTGTGCGCGCTGCCGGGGGTGTATCGGGCGGGTGTGTGTGTGCGAGGACGAGGCGGGTCCTCCCCCGTTGANCAGGTGCGGCGGCAGCGGGAGGGGCCGCGGCGGGCATCGGGTCTCACCGCGGCCCGGGGTCAGGTGGGGTTGGAGGGATCCCCGCGGCAGGGGGCCCGCCAGGCTGCCCGTGGAGCGGGGAGAAGGAGTCCCGGTGAACGGGGACGCGGGGGGGGGCGTAAATATTGCGGCCCGAAGGTACATCGGTAATGATGGATGGGTGGGTGGATGGGTGGAAGCTTTTCTGTTCAGCTTGTCATTCAATTAAAAAGGAAAGAGTAAAATGACAAAAATCCCCGAAGCCACCCAGAATGGTGTCAGGCAGCGCAGGTGTGCCCGTACAGTCACCCGCACAAAGGGTGCGCGCACACACACACACACACACACGCGTGTAACTTCTGGTGGTTGTGAGCCATGGTGGTGCAGCGCGATACGTGTTGTGGTGCATTACTGCCGTAGCAAAGCATATCAAAAGGCATGAATAAAATCTTAATCAACGTAATGCAGCAATTTTCAAGCGGCTGTTCCCGCTCTTGCAGCGCTTTGCTGCTTGCATCCATCCCTGTGCAAGAAGAGCCCTGGTTTGCATCGGCTGCTGCATTAATTTACATTTAGAATGGCGAAGTTGGTGGCAGGAGTTGTTTGATGTTCTCTACCTGGCTGGGTCGAGGAGCAGTGCTGGGGGTCCTGGGGGATTCATGCCATGAGCACTTCATGTTTCCCGAAAATGGGAGAGGTAGAATTGGAGGGACATAGTGCTGGTGCGTTCCGTTTGCTCTTTCCTGCTCAGGCTGTAATGTTACAGTGGTAAGTTTAATAAAGAAAAAGCTGTTGCAAAGAAGGATTCCCAGTGAGTAATCAGATTAGCATAGTATGTATGTACTCAAACATAAATCCAAATCCTATCCTGCTCTTTTTTTTTTTTTTTTTTTTTTTTTCCCCCCCCTGCTGAGAAGCTGGCTGTGTCGTTCATGAGGAAATCTCCGGGGTCTGTGGTTGGGACAGGCATCTGAAAGTTCAGAGGAGTATCCAAACTTGTCAGCCCCATTACGCGCTGCAAGTTTGGGCTGGGTGACTTAAGCAAAAAGGCCTTTGTGTGGGTTTGCTTCTGACCCCAGCTGGAAATGCCACAAGAACAGCCACCTCCCTCACCCCCACATATTTTGACACTTCCTGTTTCCTTCTCCACTGGAAACTGGAAGAAAAAAAAGTGGCTGATTTTTAGTAGCTAAATTTGGTTTTCAGAGGGAGAAAAATGAGCAGGGATCTCTCTGGTTTATTGGCAATCTCTACCAGGTGCAATTGGCAGGACCAGCAGGACAGATGGAGAGTGTCCTGGAGGGAAGAGAAGTTCTAAGAGTAGAGGTGTGACCTGGTGATGAACATCCCCAGCCCTGGGGATCCTCATGAAACCTGGCTTCTGTTTGCATATAACTTGCATATAACTTATTCTCTGTGCTTACTGCAGAGTAGTGCCTGCCCCATACCAAAACACCCTGCTGAAGAAGGACCCAGCATGTCCAGCAGCAAACACAGACTGCTGAGTTCTGTGGAGTGCTCTCAGTTGGCTTCTCATAGGACTACTCATTTGACGTGAGAACCAAATGGCAACATAATATCCTGAATTAGTATATGGAAATTACTCATTAAAAAAATTTGCTACAATTGTTTTACTGTCTTCCTATGCATTTTGTCCACTCTCTTTAGAATTATTTTTGAGTTTAGGAAGAGATCACTCGTCAGATGTATTTCTGAACTGTGGCTGTGGTAGAGGCTAGTATTTATTGGAATTTTTGCTGTCCTTCAAGAAGATAGCATACATCTATCTTATTGGGTGACCTTCACAAGGATTTCAGCGTCCGAGAATAAATGTGCAAAGCCACTCAAGACCAAGGCAAAGAATACAACAATGGCTGGAAGTCAATCAATTTTTCTATAAATCATTACCAGCCACCCACTTTACCAAGCATCTCTTGCATCCTTAGGAGGAAAGGAGAGTAGACTTGGGAGGGTGCAAAACAAAAGGGACATGAACATGTCTGCTTGAAACGACTGTACTGACAATAGCTCTTAATGAAAACTGAAATAAGCAACACACTGAGTTCCCACTACACTGGGGCCTCTCAGAGGTCCTTGAGACTAGTCCTGTCTGGCAGCTTGATAGTAGAAGGCACTGAAGAAGGTGTTTGAACTTGTATTTGTGGAGTTTTTACTATGTCTTTTAGTTAATTTAAGAACTCTTTCAATCTGTCCTTCATGTTAAATAGATGTTTGGGGGCACTTGCAGAACCAAGGCCATTATTTGCATCTCTCGGCTGTGAACCTGTTTTAGCAAGACCTGTATTTTACCTTTGACACCTGACTTATGCCATTTATATAGTGCTTAAAGTGCATCTTGCCAGGTCAAGTGGTGCAGGCAGACACCAGTGAAATTTGTTACGTGAAGCTTAAAAATATATCCAACAAAAAGCTAAGCTATTGCAAATTTTCAGTTCTGGTCCTTTGAACAACCAAAAGGCTTCAGTGAGGAATCCTGTTTAATTTGGCATTGTGATTTTATGTAAGTGGGTTTCTGTGAGTAAAATAAACGGATAAACCCCACTCCTGTGGGGTTGCTTAGGAAATATTTTCAATCCATTGAAGTTGCAAGCTGCCTATCTGATTAGCAGGAAAACCATGCAATAATTTTACTGTTTGCAAGGTAACATAAACTTAAGGTAGTTCAGTGCTTTGGAGCTTAGCTGGGCATATGTCTGGTTAAACAGAAACAGGCCAGCAATACTAAAACTTCCAAATGGTATATTAGGCAACAGTAGTTTACGATTTAGTGAAGAGTCTCAAGAACACCTTTACAAGAAGAGAGAGAATATCCTCTCACTCCTGTAGGTGCTTTGAAGGGCTGAGTTATATTTAGTGTCTTTGCTGCATTCTAAAGGGAAAAGTGGAAGTTAAACTGAGGTGCGGATATCTGAATATATCATCCTGAGCAAGCAGTTCAGCATATAGATGGCCTAGAAATGGCAACATATCAGCCAGAGAAAGTCAATGGTAGAGCTAGGCAAGAGAGAGTTTTTCAGTTTTCTGAAGGTATTAGGTGCTCCAGAGTTTTCCTGCATCACACTAGGACAAACCTTTCAACATTTTTCATGAAGTAAAGAAAAAGATGTGTAAACACGTGTTGACTCTCTTTCCTGAGCTGTGAGACTTGAGACTGCAAACACCCTTTCTGCCTTGGCTGGAGCAAGAGGCTGAGACTGGGATTCCCACGTCGGCAACCCCTAGAATGTTCTAAGGTCTTTGACTGAGAACCAGTTGTCCTGTTGTAAGTGTCCCACTTGGTGTTATCTGCCATGGCACTTAGGCACTGCTGTCCTACTGCATCTCGGAGCACGCGTGAGTAAATCAATGATCTTAGTCCATTATCCGATGGGACGTGAAAGTGTGCGAGAATGTCTTAAGGTGATTTAACTGAGCTCAGTCGAACTTGCTTATCATTGAGCAATACACAGCAGTCACAGGGTAATTTTCCTGGTGGTGTGCTATTATTGATCTCTCTGAAATCCTTTTACTCCATATAATTCTCTTTCAGCAAAAGACCTGTCTCTAAAACGATGCTTGGAACTGGAAGACCTCCTTTTCCTATTCAAGCTCTTTTTGGCTTTTTGTTTTTTTTTTTTATTCATTGTTGGTTTGTTTGTTTATTTTAATATAGTTGGTTGTATTTGAAAATCCAAATACATCCAAAAGAGATTCTGGGGTGCCAAACTCATGGCTTGGAGTGAGAACCAAAACTGGAGAGAGAACACCCATCATGGTGTTCAGAGGAGTGCTGATGTTAATGGGGGAAGATGCAGAACACAGCTCCTGTCATTCTCTTTCTCCCAGGATGTTTCCGTGGCAAGATTGACCTGCACTGCGAATCCATGAGAGCAAGACATTTGCTTGGGTACTTAAGAGAGTGGAATATGAGACCTTCAGTTTGTACTTAATACCTACAATGAAAGCCAGAGTCACCACAGGCAGTTGAAATGCTGGGAATAAGAAGTATGTCTGGCCTTGGGTATTGTGTCAAATGTGACTCCTGGATGCAATAGCAATTCATCTGTGCTAAAATGAGGGAGTTTTGTAGCCTGTCAGATTACATAAACTCTAGCAGATGTGCTCTAATCGCTGTGAGGTCTCCACCTAGGGCTTGACAAAAATCTGTTACAGCGAACACTTCAGGTGGTGTGTGGGACTGCAGGAACTAGTTTTTGTCTTTTTATTTTCTTTTCTCCACAAATTCCCCCCTGTAACTCTACTCTTCCCCCTATATACTTTTCTCTTGTAAAGGAGGAGAAAACAAACCCTCCTAAAAACTTGTGTGCCACTGCAGTGTTGGAGGTTGTCTTCTGGACCATTATACCGCTGAGTATTCATATATTACTGGTGTGCTTTGGTGCTGCATTTTCTAGCCTGCTGCTCTCTATCTGGCTCCCCAGGCATTTCCTACTGTGGGATGTTCTTTGTCCCGTACTCACAGTTGATGGGATTTGAGGATGTTTGAAGCTTCTCTTTCATGGGTGGTTCAGACTGCTGCCCTTTCCAGCCTACCCTTGCAGTAGCCTAGTTTTGAACAGTATGTTGTTTGCTGTCACCTCCTTGCTGGCATGGATTTGAGTTTCATAATTTCAAAAATCAAGTGGATTTGAATTCCTCATTTTCAAGGTTTCCTTGAACTTTAATTTGATTCAAGCTTATTTGTAATTTTACCTTCTGCTACTATGAAGTAATTTGTTCAAAACGAGAATGGCTTGAAAATCAGCATGGTGAAGCACAGCAGTGAGTAAAGAGGGCATCTATCAAAACGAACATTTATGTTTTGGTGAACCATGGATGCCATATCAAAGGGAAAAGGGTGCTAGAAAATGTCTTCTTGCTGATTTGAGATGATGAAACATAATAAATCTGTTGCGTAATAGATGAAGGCTAATGTAGGAAAAAGTAATTACAGCTGGTGAGCAAATGGCTACGTGTATGTAGATTACATACAAAAATTACTATGCTAGAGTGTTATTTAGGTTGCAAAATCAAGCACCTAGTAGTTACAAAGTAATAGAATTAAGGACTGTGCAATCTTAATTCTGTCCCTTTCAGTGTCTGTCCTTTACATTGAATTGGGCTCTGGGAAAAAAACACTTAAGTGATCATATAATTACACATCATATCCCAATATGTGATAACATGCTGTAGAATAACAAACGTACTTCTGCCACACCACCAATTTTTTTAGGCCCTCAATCAAGACAAGGGAAATGGAAGGCTTGCTTCTCAGCCAAATGTGAAGGGAATTTGCAAGCAGAGATTAAAGCTGCAGCTCTGGCTCCAGGTATTTATCACAGCAAAGATCTCAGGTAATAACCTGGGGGCTGTGCCTTGGCAAATGGCTGGACTGCATGAAGATTATCTAATCCCCAGAGGAGAAGAGCGTATATATAAGGGAGGTGAAATCTTTTAAAGTGCTTTCTGTAGCAAAGGGGATCACAAATGGTGGCAGTAGGAAGAGGTGTGTTGCAATGGATTGCACACAAAGCACATACCAGGGAGGACGGATGTGAAGAACAACCAAATTAGTTGGTGGTGCTGTGTGAAGCCAAAGTTTGGTGTAGAGGAAGCCTAAGAGGAGTACTTTCTAAGGGGAAATGCAACCCCAGTGAGGTTAGTCCACTGCCTAACAGTTCATCTCAGTGTTTGTGTTTCAGTCACCTGAATACTCTCAACAATCTTGAGGCAGGCAGTAGAGATATTGGAGCTTTTTAAAAAAGTACCTAAATTCTCCATAATAAAGATCTGGTATATGCAAAATTACAGCCAATCCTTGGTATTCAGTCCCATTTCCATGACATACAGTAACTGAAATGTGGAGCCTGTGAGACCTTGTGATTGTGGGTTGGTTGCATTTAGTTAAAGGACTGCTCTGAAATCTTGGGAATTAGCAGATCCTTTTTATCACACATGAGAGTCTGAAATGAGAGAGCTACGGTGAATTGTCCTGATTTATGCAGAAAATGTGTGCAAAGGAAAAACACTTCAGTTTGAGCTAGCACTTTTAGCCTGCTGTGGAGAGGAAGAATTAAAGTTTTAAAATCCATTCATGTTTCAATTGGGTCTTTTCTTGGTTTGGAAAGGGAAAAAGTAAAGCAAGTTGCACAGCATTGTCTGTCAGTGGGCATTAAACGTGTTTCCAGACTAAGTTAATTTAATAAATACTGTCAGGTGCCCTGATGTATGTGTAATATTAGAGCATCTAAACCAGGTGGAAAGGATAATAGACAAGATGTCTTCAAATACTATGACTTCCTGAGTGTATAAAACCAGAAATTGATGATTTCGTATGTACCAAAGTGCTTGTCTGGGCATCCCTCACAACAGGCCTGCTGGGGCTAGGACCCCCCCAGAAATAAACCCAGTTTGCTGGTGAGCTGTGTTACAGTTTTACACTGGAATGCAAACCCACTGAAGCCCAAGCAAGCTGCTGCTGAAATGCAGATGCAGAGGGTTGATGGGGAAAAGGCATCCCTGGAGCATGATGGGCTCAGAGAGGTCTGGCTGTGGGCAGGCAGCCTTTGGGGACCACTGAGCCTCATGCCGCTCCACCAAAAATCAATATATTGAAAGTAAAGGTTATTTTTTCTTGCATACAGGTATACAGTTGAACCAGGTCTTCAGGGGTGTGGAGAGAGACTAGCTAGTGACCATGCAGGATAACTGGACTATGAGGGTCATCATCCCTCCTCCTGAAGTCCCAGGGAAAAGATTTCTTTAATTTCAGTCTTTTATGAGTTTTCAGTCAGCCTGGCACCTCAGTCTGAACAGCTGCTGCGGGGCTAGCCCTGTACCAGCCTCCTCCAGTCCAAGGGCCTGCTGAGGAACCCTGGGGCTTGCACCCAGCTGGGGCTCATTGTGACACAGGTGCAGCACACAAAGGCCCTAGAGGTTCGTGTGCAGCAGTCTGGGAGAAGGTACCAGAAGCAGCAGAAGGTGTTGCCTCAGTTGGTTGCTGCCTTCCTGGCTGCTAGGGAGAGAGACTGCTCCAGGTGGATCCCAGAGGTAGTTGTTTCATGTTATTTTTAATATAAATGCTTAAGAAACATGGATTAAGCTAAGGGTTGTAGTTTATATTGAGTTCCATATCAGCGTTAGATTTACTATATTTCTGTTTCTGATGCTCTGTGGTTGTTGTGAAGTTTCTTTGTTTGTTTCCTAGTTTGTATGTGTATATCCCATGAAGGGAATAGAGTGTTTGGGAGAGGCTTGGGTTTGGTTTTTTTTGGGGGGTAATTTTGTTGATTTTTTCCTGTACTTTTGGGGGTTTTTTTGGTGGTGGTTTTGGTGGGGTTTTTTTGTTGGGCTTTTCTTGTGGTTTGGGTTCTCTTTTTGTTGTTGGTTTTGGTTTTTTTGAGGAGATATTTCCTTCCTTACAAGATGTGTACATGACAGCATTACCAAAGGATGGCTTCTGGCTATTGGTGTTTAGGTTTTGTTCAGGGTGCTGTTGGGGGTGCGTGCCCCTTGTCCTAGGGACAAACAGCGTTGGGAGCCATGGAACCTTCTGGGCTGTGGGGCTGGCCGCCATTTTGTGGCGTTGCCTGCTGGGCTGTGGGGCTGGCCGCCATTTGGGGGCATTGGCTGGGCTGTGGGGCTGGCCGCCATTTTGTGGCGTTGCCGGCTGGGCTGTGGGGCTGGCCGCCATTTTGTGGCATTGCTGGATGGGCTGTGGGGCTGGCTGCCATTTTGTGGTGTTGCCCAGGCTGTGGGTCATGGAACCTTGTGGACTGTGGGGCTCCCCGCCATTTTGTGAGGTGAGGCCACAACTGCCTGTTCTAATTGGGATCCACTGGAATGGGAACAAATACCACAGCCTGCTTTGGAAAAAAGCAGCTTATTGCATGCCTCATGTCCAGGAGGATCTGCTTCTGAACTTGGCTGTTGAATATCAAAGGTATAGTGCTTCTTACTAGTCAAAAAAAAAAAAAAAAAAAAATCCAAAAATTAAAATAAACAGAAAACCCCAGATCCCTCAAACTTTGTGAGCCTTTCAGTGCTAAATACTGATCACTGTGTATGTGTTGTGGAAACATAACTTGTTGCTTACAGTATCTGTAATGTGTTGCTTCTGAAGGTTAGATCTCTGTAAAATAATAGTAATGTTATTTTACATTACTATTGTAATGTGAAACAGCAGAATGATCATGATGAAGGTGCTGTGTCTGTATTTAAGTTTTATTGTTACTTTATATAAGTTTTATTAAATTTTATTTATTATTGTTATTGTGAAACTGTCTTTATATTGAGGTGACTTGGCCTATGATATTGCCTCAGAAACCCTGGTGAAGGTGCTCTCTACAGCAGTGTGGGTCCCTGTGAAATATAAGATTTAGACATCTCCTAGTTAGCTGTCAATAAAGAACTGACTAACAGGGTGGGGAAAATACTTGACTAAGCAGATAATGCTCTGTTCTGATGACCATCCTTTCCTTCTATTTTATTCTTATTTCTTAAGCGCCTATCTGTCCTTAGTGGGATGATGAGTAAGCTGGGAACTTAGAAACAACTGGGATTGTAGTGGGATGTTGACTTCAAGATGTAGCTGTATTCTGTACTCTTTATTTACATTTTTCAAAAAATAAAAATATTCAAGTAAAGAGGTAGGGGTGAGCTAGAAATTGCTGTTTGTTACCCTGTGGAGGTTTGTGAACTTGGGTGGGGAAAACAGGCTGTATTCAGGATCTGTTGTTGATGCACAGAGATTTTTAGAGCGATACAAATGGGCAGTGGGCTTGAGACAATCCAATAACATTTCTGTCAGAAAGCTGGGCCTTTTTCACTAAAAGCATCAGGAGAAAATGGGTTAAAAGTGCAGTGCTGTAGATTTTCAGAACAGAGAATACATGGAGGTGAAGTTTTTATTTCAGTATAGCAAAAATTGTTTCTTTTCTGATCATAATTTTAATATACTGTCATTAAGTAATGTGGAGTGCTTGACATCTGGATGTTCTTCTGATAATTGGCTGAATATGCAAACTAGGCTAGTGGTTGCTAAACCCTCAATGGACAGGCAGCAGCAGTACTATGGCAGCTTTGCTAATGAGATTATGGCAGTAATGTCAGAGTCACACTCCACTCTCTCTCTGCCTCGGAACACAAAATTACAACCCTGAGAGCTGAAGCGTTTGTGAAAGTCACGTTGGGGAATACTGTTTAAATACGTGCTTTCTGTAAGTTGTCTAATAATATCCTAGAATAATATATGTATCTGTTTTCCCTCGTTCTGTGCTGTAACTGCTGGTATCAATTATGTGTAACAGCTCTGCATTTTTAGATTTAGTTAAGTTAAAACTCTGTTCAACTTGTACATCACATCTGAGATTCCCAACATGAAGAAAAAGGGACTGCTTTGAGCTGTGGGACTGCACAGCACAATTATTTGTTGTCTCTGCTTGTATTGGTTTGGCTTTTTTGTTGTTTTGGCTGTCTGGTCTTGAAGTATTTGGGTTTATCTGGGGAACCTGGTTGCTACTATATAGTAATTAAGAGTACAGTATGTAATGGGGCAGTTGCTTGAGGCTTCCTACATTAAATGAATCTTCGCTTGTGCAACAAGGATTCATTCATCAACCCCCCTGCAAAACATTTTGGAGAAGTGTTTGCCTTGTTAACTCTTTGTATTCAGTTCTACTGGTGTATATAAAGTGGCAGCTACAGGAGATTAAGCTGCTGACTTGTCCCTTTCAGATGTGTTCTTTCAGTGCTCTTTTGGCCATTGTTAACCATGGTGAGTTTCCTCAAGTTATGTGTTGTCTTTGGCATTAAAGTTGTGCTTGCTGAAAACTAGTAAGAAGCTTTATGAAATGCATCCCTTTTTTAATTTGAGCTTTATTTATAAATTGCTTTGTTTATTAAGAGAATCTGAGTGTTTTAAGATTATGTATCTGGGACAGGAAGAAGAGTGTGGCCAGGGGGCCACTGTCCCCTTGTGGAGTTTATGTATCTCCTTTCATGGAAGTGACTGCTCCCTGTGTGCTGAGCTGAGGTCCAAGCAGGTGATGGAGTAACTGTCATCCTGTTCTCCACTGTTTTTAATATTTGTACTTCTTTAGGCTTCCAGTTAGTTTTGCTGAAATTCTTGCACACATATTACATTCAGTATTGCTTATTCTAAATGTGTTCGAGATCATGAATTGAGTAAGATTGGTGGATGTATTTCA
This sequence comes from Brachypteracias leptosomus, assembly GCA_013401335.1. Classification (NCBI taxonomy): domain Eukaryota; kingdom Metazoa; phylum Chordata; class Aves; order Coraciiformes; family Brachypteraciidae; genus Brachypteracias; species Brachypteracias leptosomus. The sequence goes on from VYZX01003152.1 coordinate 164,454, forward strand.
CAACAGACTACACTGGAGAAGCATTTGACCCCTCTAGTGAATGCTCTTTGCAAGTCAAGTTGAACATATGCATGAATATATTCATGCAACTGTCATGAACGACATGGCTTCGTGTGGGGTGTATATGTGAGGCAAAGATTCATGTGAAGAAATGGTGGGTGACCTAAAGTCCTGGCAATTGTGTGAGAGGTCTTGACACAAGCTGTATTTCCTGTTAGAGGACTTTCATCTTGTGGGATGTTTCCAAACATCCGATGAATGGGAATGGACTTCAAGTATTCAAACAGGCTGGATTCAAGCTAGTGCTGTAAATATCCTTGCCATTTATGTTAGGTCTAATGGTGAAGTTCTGTTTTATGAGCTTACCTCTGGAAAGATTGAGGGTATCTAGACTTAATTCATATTCTTCTGCAATCTCTCTAAATATTGCAGTTTGTTTTGTTTTGGTTTTAAGAAAAAACCCCCAGTAATCCTAGATGATTTATCTACCTCCATCTGTATATTCAGAAAATACCAAACAGGGCAATTTCCATTTTACAACTCCTATGCAGAGTGAATAGAAATAGAAACACGCAAATCTGTGGTTCAAAAATCAAACACCACAAACATGGGCTCCCTGTAGATGCACCCCCCACATATGCAACTCCAAGAGGAAAAAATAAAGTTTGCAGTGAATTCTGAATGAGGGTGTTTTGTGTATGGCTTAAGCTGGGAGCTGACTGTTAGATCCCGTGACCAGAACTCTTTTGAAGTATCCTTTGTAGGCTATTTTAGTGTGCTACAGCAACATGAATCCTCTGAGACATTTCTGTTTATTGTTTTGTCTTTCCACAATCTAGCTTTCCCTGCCCCTCCTGGTGTGGAGTGACTGCCAATGCTTGGTCATCTGTGACCCTCAGCTGCCGCTGCTCTCAGGAATGCGTGTGTTGTCCAGCAGCAGTGGATGGCTGCGGCTCCCTCTGATGTGGGCTGCGCCTGTGCGTGTGGGCGGTGCGGGTGCTGGCAGGGAAAGGGCTAGGACTTTGTCATGAGGAGAACTCTCTTGTGTGACTGCACAAGAGCTTTCTGGGAACTTGAACTTGCTCAGGCTGGAGGCTAATATCCTGGCCTTGATTCAAGATGATATTTTAGTTCTTGCCGAGAGCAGCAGCTGGTCAGTGCACAGGAGCCAAAGCCTATTGGGTCGCCTGGGATAGCAGACGGGGGTGTCACATGCTGCAATGTACATCTCTAAACTCGGAGAATTTTTAGACCCAGATCACGTCACTAATAATTTAGTCTTGGATTTCCTACAAATAGCTTCTTGTGTCTGGAACTACCCTTTAATGAGAGTATTTCTGAGAATTGTTTCTGTAGCGGTTAGGGATTTGTGCTGGAAATGCTCTAGCTTGAATCATTGCTGGGTTCATTGTTGTCTCTGTACGTGTTCTCTGCTGTCTCTTGACTGGCTGCTATTTGACAACATGGATGTTCCAAGCAATTCTCTGATAAGGGCAAAGTTGCAGTATACTTGAAAACCAGAAAATAGGGCTGACATCCCTCCTCCTGGCCTGAAGTTTTCTAACTTTGCTCCCTTATGAGGGACCAGGAGCATGTATGATTTTCCTGCTGGCAATAATTGATTAAAAGTTGCCTTTGCAGTCCTATTTTTATCTGACACGGCCTTCACTGTAACTAAACATAGGTTGGTGTTCTGTGCACCTGTCAGCCTGCTTGGTACTGTGCCCGTTTTAGAGGGGTGCGTCAAAACCTGGACCTTTACCTGGGGTGAGCTTCCATGTCTGTGGAAGACAGTTGGCTTGCCTTGTCAAGTTTTATTGATGTAAAATTATTTAAACTTCTTCCTCACAACAGTTTCCCCTGCAAGTATGAATGTATTGCATCTGTGATTTTTTGTTTGTTTGTTCTTTTCATCAAGGTTTAATAGAGCTAGAGATTAATTTTAATTGTAGAAAATTTCCAAGCAACAGTATCATGGGGTTATTTTGAAATTAATAATGTCTTGATGACTCCAAAGCTAATTATGATCTCTCAGTTTGAAAAACTAGAAATGACATGTACTGCAAAAACAAGCTCCAAGTCAGCTCCCCAGCTTCCTACAATTCTATTGTTGTGACAAACAAACTCCAGAACATAAAACAATTATCTAACCAGTCCTGCTGCTATTTAACAAGGAATTCAGGAAGTTGGTCACCTTCGTTCCAGCTACAGCTTAAAATCCCTTATTAGTCTGTCACTTCTGCAAAAGTCATGAAATCAGCTTTCACTTAAGGGCAGCAAATTTTAGGGCTGCATAAAGAACGTGTTTTAATCCTCTTTAGTTAATTTCTACTGGTGGAATACAAGGCCAATGATTATTTAGAATAAGTAATGTGAGATGTTGCAATACATATCTTGATGTAAATGATCTATGGAAGAGGTTGAAGATAAAATTCAAGATAAATGAGTACAGTTGTACTAATGCAGCTGTATTTCAAGTGGAATCTCTAAGGCTTGTATGTACAACTTGAAGAATTAATTTGTAAGTGCATGGAGTATCTCATTGCAGGATATGTAGTGTCTTTGCTAAACAATTCCCAAGATAAATTATTTTGTAATAATGAATGTTTTGAAGCTGGCTACTTAAAACAACATCTCGGCTGTAAAATATACTTTATTGTAAAAAAAGCTATATCAAGTCTTATTCAAAAGTGCATAATGCTTTTTGTTGAAAGATAAATGAGTATTTACTTCATGTCTATTCTTTAGCTTGGGTAATACATATTTTCTGAGGTCTAGTAGGCAGTATATGTGCCAAAGACTTTAATGAAAAAATTGCAATGAACCTTCTAGGCTTATTTTTCTGGTGAAGTGGCTGGAGTAGCACACAATGATCTGCTTACCTGGAGGAAAAGGATTGCAAAGTACTGGCTTAATGTACATTCTAAAGAGACTTTTTTCATATTGTAGAAAGTTGAAAGGATTAGACCAGGACAAGTCAAGTATTAAAGTACAATAAAAATTTTTTACAATAAATGGGTGATTTCTTGAATCTATCTTATGACAGCTATAGATATTAAGAGTTTAATGACTGCAGATGTCATAAAATAGTCCTGACCTAAATGCCATTACAAAGATAGATGTGTTTTCAGAAACACACTTTGATACAGCAATGAAAAATGGAATCTTTGCATTTAGAGATGACACGAACATGTATTTTTGGTTCCTGTTTGTATGAAGATGGAATTATCTATGGCAGAATGCTTACCATGGCAACATAGATTATGATAGCTGAGCTATTGACTTTTTTTTATACTTCAGATGCAGTGGAACACATGGAATAACTAAAAATGTCTGTTGCATTTTTAATTATGTTCATGACTATGTATTTCACTCAAAGCCCATTTAATGTATAATTAAAATATTTTTTCTATGCAGTTTAAACATCAAACTTAGAATAACAAAAATATGTGTGTAGAAATCGGTATACATTTGGGAAATCCTTCTCTTCTAATATGAAAGTACTGAACTGATTAATGGGTTGCACAGGGCTTTTTGTGCCAGCCCCATATACCTTCTGTAGATAGAAAACCTGTACAAACCTAACTGGGGATATAATGTAGCCCTGGATTGTAATGAAATGTCTCTGTTGAGGATTATATCCTGCCAAAAGTGAAAGCAGTCTTGCATCTACAGGTATATTACTTACATTAAACCAGTCCTTAGACTGAAGACTTCTTTCCTTCCGCTGTAAGACTGATGTGAAAATTTTACACTGGTAACCAGAATGGTGGGAGAGAAGGAATTGCAAGAGATGGGAATATGCTCTTTTCTAAGTTTAAATGAAATGTTGCAGATTGCAGGCAAGGTTCATTTTTGTCTTGGTTTAGGCAGGTTGATGTGCTAAGCTTTTTATTTATCTGTATTACCCACAACAGAGGATACAACAAATGTAACTTTTTAAATGGCAGATCAGCATCTGTCAATTAAAAAGAGTATTTTCAGAAGTCTTTTTCATTTTTTTTGAGATGAGGTGTCATCAGTCATGATTCCCTGCCTTCCCCTGTGAAGAAGGAACATTCAGTGGTGCTGTTTGACCTGACAGCTCATCTGCTCAGCTGGCATCAAGCTGATGCTCCAAAGAGAACAGGGAGCGAGGTGTCAAAAGCAGCTCTGAAATGTGGTGGAGAGCAGCAGGTGTGTCATCTGCTATCTCAAATGCAAGCTCTACAGGGCTGTGTTGTTTTGGTTTGCATCCTTTTAAAACTGCAGTGATGAAAGACCAATGGATGTTACTCCAAATACAGGAAAAAACCTATTTAAAAAGTATCCCAAGCACTTGAAGTTGCTACCAGAACCCGCTATTTGTTGATGTTGCCAGACAAAAGTACTGTTGAAAACTAGCCACTGATGTACATGATATGACAAGGCAAATACTTTACTTCTGATTCCAAATTTACATTGTTGGGATTACTCATGAGGAATTTGGACACCAGTAGACATGGGAAATGGTTGTGTTTACCCAGATGCATGAACTTTAGAAGAAAAGTCATGTATCTTAACTGGCCAAATATTTGAACAGTGTACACATTTCAGGTGTCCTGTGTATAAATGTGTTTGTGTATCACAGACTGTCTTCTGTGCTGTCCTTGCATTTTAACTGCCCTTGCAGAAGAAGGACTATAGTTTAACAGCTCTGTTGTATGAGGAACCCTCTAGGCACGTGTGTAAGGTTACCTTGCTCATGTAGTTGAGCAGTCTCTGAAGAGATAATAGGAAAAAACCCGCCGTGTTCAGCTACTGATTTGCAGAATTATTACATTTGGTCCTAAGTGCTTTTTAATTTGATTTGGTTTGTATTTCCTAAGCTTTTTCATATATTGGGTATCCCTATGGGAAGAGAAGTCTTCATTTACTGTAGCTTTGCCAGAGCCAGCAAAGGTTGAACTTATTAAACCTGTATGAGAAGACTGCTCAGATAATGACATCTCAAAATTAGTGGCATGTTCTTCATTGTTGACTCTTTTTTTAATCTTATGAGAGCTTGAATTTACAGCTATTGGAGACCAGATCTTGATTTCACATCTCTTTGCAAAAACTTGTCAGGTAATCTGTTTTCTCATGCTGAGAAAAATTGCTATAGCTGAGGTAAGAATATAGCTTTTAGTTCCAACACTACTTTGTGGCCGTGCTGTTTCCTGAGAGTTGGTACCTTCTCACCTCTGGAAGCTGCCCTGCTGTATTATCAGCTCTTTGCAGGCACAGATGTATTGGAAGTGTGGTTAACTTTTGTGTGTCACTTGAGATGGAAATGTAAGATTAAAAAAACCTCTGCGCTTTTTATCCTGGTATTGTACCCATTAATGCCTAAATAACTGAGATATAGGAGTAGTTTTCAACTAGTAATTTTCAGTTTTTTAATAAAACTAAGGGAAAACTAAATATGCACCTTCCAAAAAGCTAGTAGCATCATTTTTCATATCAGTCACCCTGCTGGAGCATTGATTATTCCACAGCTTTTGTGTATTTGCTATGTTGCTTGAGTATTACAAAAAACCAGCAAATACTCTTCAAAATTAAACTTAGACAGTGATTGATATATTGGGTGGTAAGTCCCAAGCAATGTTTTTTTGAATGACTGATATCCCCCCAGAGGAAGAAACAAACAAAATGCTTGGCTGAATGAGCCTTAAAAACAAAACTTGCTGGTGTCAGCTCTTTAGCTTCATGTTTTGAGTGATTGTGGTTGTCTGGCTATTCTGTTTACCTTGTATGTTAGTTGTTCTTGTGTAGATGCGTCCAGAGGATAAACTTTATTTAACTGAAGATATGTCCAGTAGTAATCTTGTTTTGTTGGAAGTGCCTGTCTGGCTGTCTGTTGTAGGGTGGCTCTTAAATGCCTGATGAGATAAAGCAATTTTTGAAGAATGTGCTTGAAGTGCAGGCCATGCTCAGAGTACGAGCAGAGAATCTGATCAAAGCATATTATCTTGAAATATTTGATATGGTGAAAGATTAAATACAACATTTCTGAAAGGGAATTATTATCAACTAGTAAGAGTTGCTGAGACAATGGAGCATGTCTGTAACTCTTGACCTCAGTCTAATGGGAATCTATGGGAACAAGAGTTTCTAGACACACTGTGGGAAACAGTTTACTCGGGAGTTTTCTTGTTGTTAGACACCTAAGAATTCATTTCAGACAATGTTTTTCCTGTATGGATTCTCCTAAGACTTGAGAGACAAACTCATGTTTCAACTTAAATGTAATTAAAATAATTCAGGCAGCTTCTGGAGCAATTCTGCTGGTTGAATAACTGTGTGTTTCTTCCTCTCATTTCTTTTTTTAATGTTTGATTAGGAGGTGCTTTCTGCTGGGGCACAGTCATGCCAGGCCGAGCTGCTGATGTATTTAGACAGCCCAGTTTGTCACATATCTTATACAGGTCTAAAACCTATGAAATTCTTCCTTAAAAAGTAACTGGTAAACTTTTAGAAAAAAGCGAGGAAAAAAGCATAGATATTAGATTTAATGGCAAATATTTATCTTAAACCTGTCCTACTATACCTCCAAATGACAACTAGAGATGATTCAGAAGAAAGGCAGAATTGAGGAAGTTCTCAATTGCTAGCCCTTGTTTATTGCCTTAATGTATACAGCACATGTTTTCAATCCTTGCTGTTGCTTAATATAGACTTTCTGGCTGGGAATACTAAAGTAAAATAAATCAGATGTGTGAAATATTTCCTGATAGAGAAAGCATTTTCCCAGGGATAAGTGAAGTTGGCTCTGGCTACTTGCCCTTCCTGCCAGGCTCCCACACTGATGCATGTTGAACACATCCATGTCTTCAGGTAGTGCTTTACCTGTGAGGCTGTTTAAACCTTCACGCTTGGTGATGTACTTGGTGTGCCTTTAAGAGACGTGGGAGCCAGTCTGCTCCTACAGTGCACTCTGTGTGTTCTCACTGCATCATTTCAGTCTCTTGAACAATCAGAGCCTGATAGTAAGTGCAGTGGAGAGGGGAAAATCCAAGATTTATTGTGGAGTCTAAGTTTCTGTTTTCCTCAGACAGGAGCTTTCTTTTAGTGGTATTCAGCCAGTTCCCTTTCTCACAGGAACCTTGCCAGAAGATGGCATTGCTGTACGCAGAGCACTCATCTCCATTGCAACAAGTCATTAACAGGAGTGGAAAAACTGCAGCTCCAAAATCCATTAGACTGAGTCAGGCTGACAGGAAACGAATTTGCCTTCATATCACATGTCAAGCACAGTTCCATTAAAATATATAATGTGCTGAGAAGGCTTTGGTTTTGTTTTGTATTTGTTACTGTTTAACAAGAAGCTTGTGTTTAAAAGTACAGATTGATCTGTAGGCTGAGGGGTGTATCTTAGTACTGAGAACTCTTTTTTTCAAATGGAAATAGAAGACACTATAAAAGCCTCCCCCTTCTTACACCACCTCCTGCCAGCATCTTACTCTTTGGCTTCAGAAACTGTTCATTTTCCTCAAAACACTTTCTCCCAACCATCCTTTAGGTGCAGTGGAAAAAGTATTCTCAATAAATTCTGGCAGTTTGGCTTTGCAAAGGTCTGTCTGCAAGGGCAAGTAGCACTTGGCACGCTCCAAATGCTTCTGCAGGGAACTTAATCCTTTTGGAGTGGGTGAAAGCCTGAGGAAAAACTGTATTCAATTAGCAGAAATGTGATTTTTTCCAACTTTGTACTTTATAGCAAATTCTGTTCTCTCAGAGATAGATCACTGGAGCTCTGATTTCCACAGTTCATAGGATAAATTGGTATGAGAACAGACTATGGCTTTTCTCAGGGGAAAAATTAGAACCTAAGTTTTGCTGGGTATCACAGAGTAGATCCAGTCTGCATGGATCTGCATGTGTGTGTGAGGATTACAGTGTAGTCATCTGTGGATCTGTTGATGGAAGCTTCCTGCTGTGGTTCCAGATTCCTGGGAAATTGTCAGGTTTGTCTCAAAGCTGCTTATTCCTGCCCTGAGCTTTGGAAGATCTTTTAGGTTGGCTCATGCCAGTGGCTGAGCTGTAGGAACCACCTCCTTCAATTATGTCCCAAACACTAAACAGAGATGCACAGAAATTTAATTAGAAGGTCATAATGCTGGAAGTAAATACCAGATAATTTCCTTTTGCCTACGTTGTAAATGAAGTTAGATTCCCTTACCAGTAAGGCTTTGAGGGGGAGGAAAGGGAAGGCAAACAACAGTGAAGAAAAATGGCAAGAGTCTAGAACAATTAATTCATGTTATCCTTTCAACCAAAAAGCAAGTACCTAGCATCCTTCCCATGTTAGTTTGGTCATATTATGTTTCCTGATCCTCCTCCCTTCCAAACCAGCAGGTTTTGGAAGTGGAAGTCAAGGACATAAGTGCAATGTGGGATTTGTTTTGGGGTTGGTGATGGATAGGTAAAGTAGGGACAGAATTGGCACCAGAAAACAAATTTTTTATCCTTTTTTTTAAAGTGAGCAAGGCCCCAGATGGGTGGGTAGATGTCATCTTAATCTTTCTGCAGGTGGAAACTCCCCTGGGAAGAAGATAGATCTGCTTCACACAAAACTTCTGATTCATCCCTCCAGCCGCTGTTTCTTTTAAGAGGGATCTCCAGGCTTGCTGTAGCCATTATGTTCATGGAGTAACTGTCATGAGGACTAAAACTTCAAAACAGCCAAACCAGCCTTTGCAATAGCCAAGGCTCTGGTGCACAGTAATTCATAGCTGTTCTGTAGCTGATGTGCATTTAGCAAGTGCTTCTCACAGTCTGTGGCTTGCTCTGCCAGGGAGGTGGAAATTGTCCCTCCTGTAATGGTTTAGGAGACAGCACATGAAGGGCTCTTCTCAGAGATGGCCTTTGTTAGCTAATTTCTGAGGAGATTAGTGCTGGTGGGGACTATTTTGCTTTGCTTTAGTAATGTCTTACTATGTAGAAGCAAACTTTTTTTGTGGTGAAACCCTCAAAACATTCTCTAGTAGGAGAGAACTGCTCCTCTTTCTGCTGGTTGGTGACAGGTTGCTTTGGCTGCTGCTTTTTATTATGTTGTAGTGTAAGAAAGACTTACGTGATGGAAAAGCCATCTTAAAGTCCAATGGATATGAGCGTCTTCCTTGAAATGTATCTTTGGATAGTAACCTAGTTGATTTATTTAACTTCTGACTGAGCTGAGTCACAGCTTAAGCTGCTTTGACACCGAGTGCAGTCCACTAAGAAGCACTGCAGTGTTGTTGCTTTCCCCATCCTTTTCAGAGCCCCTGTGTATGTGTATATATATTGTATATGTATTTACTTAAAAAAAACCCCCAAACAAACCCTATATGGCTTCGCTGGGCCTGCTCCAGCATCTCTCTTACACTTGGGATTTGCTCCTGTTTATTCCGGAAGGGCTTAGATGTGAAAGGGGTGCAGCATTATGCTGAACTCTTATGTACTTGGAGCTAAAAGCAATATCGATTTCATTTGCTATGAATGAAACAACTTAGATGTGTCTGGAAAATGAGAGGAGGAGGAGGAATAAGGAAAAGCAAATGAATGTTTCATGCCATGTATTTCAATGCAGCAATTTCCTAGCTTGCTTTTGTACTTGCTGCATGTTTTGTGCTGCAGGATTCAAAACACCCTGTTGCATCAGGCTGCGCAAAGAATACTGCCACTTGCTTTGAGCTAGAATGAAGTTGTTGGTCACTTCAGTCATTTTATGTCAGTGGTGTAGAAGTGTAACACAATTAATTGGGGGGGGAGGGGGAAGTACAGAAAAAAAATCAATTAAAAAACAACCCCCAAAAAAAGAGTTTCCCACATAATTATCTTAACTTCACTTAGAGTTTTAATGGGAGGAGTATCGGGAACTGTTAAGCTTTCTCAGAATTGTTTCCAGATAGCACTGACCAGAGCTAATGTATGTAGCATCACAGAATAGTTCCTGTCTATTTTTGCGTTTCTTTGTACTTGCTGTTCTCTTTCACCCTTGCTCCAGTCTTCTGGTTTTAATAGCACATCAAAACCTATCTTCTGTTACTGCTTGATGTGTGGGTTAATATGTTCTTACTAAAATTATCAAGCCTTACATGACTGAAACAATTCAGGCTTCAAGATCCATGTGCTTGCATTACAAGATTTTGTATGCTTAATATGGAGTTTTTTTTCTTAGCTAGAAAACTGCATGGCTAGGGAAAATACCTAATACCCTTTGCTGTTAGATATTATTGCTCTTATTGCACCAAGGAAGCCCTAAAATTGTAAAAGCACCAATCTTTGTCCATTCTATGCAGAAGTGATGATACATTAGGAGAAGTGTTACCTGTCATCTTTGAACCACATCATAAATGGTGGTATTTTCTGAAGAAAATAAATCCTAGTGTTGCTGACCCAGAATATTTCCTTCTGTTTCACAGTGACCTTTACCTCACTGACCTGCTCTGTCTTCCACCTCAGCAATGTTCTGCTCATTTCTTTTGTGCTCAAAAAGGAGACTTGTATCTGTGCTTGTCATATGAAGGATCAGGTAGAGAGCAAATTGAATAGAAAAATCCTGTTGATGGCTGTATGTGTGGTTATGAGAGCGTGACCCTCTGTTAAACTGGTGGGAAACCCGGCCATTTACTTAAACGGGACCCGGTTAGGTCTTGAACTGAAGTTGACCTAAATCCTTGTGATGAAATTAGCTTCTGCTTTCCTGTATTCAGCTTGTTCCTTCAAGCTCTTAAAGTTCGTTGGGGTAAAACCCAAAGTAATAGGCAGCAAGGCATGGGGGGGGGGGAAGAAAGCCACTTTAATGAGACAACGAGTATAAAAAGGTCACTGGATATAAACAAGATTATGCTTTGTTTTCATTCCGGGAGCCCGCAGGTACGGGTGGTGCCCACCCCCCTCCCCTCCGCTGCCAACCGCCGCGTTCCTCTAGTCCCGGGCAGCGGCTCTGCCCCAGCCCCGGGGCGGGCACGGGGCCGGGGCCGCCCCCGCTGGAGTGGCGGCGCGGGNCTTTGGCTCTGACATAGCGGGAGAGGGAGGGGCGGAGGGAGGCTTCCCTCTGGGTGCTGTCACTCGCAGGAGCAGCGGGAGGCGGGCTGGCTGCGCCCGCGGCTTGCGGCAGCCGTGGCCGTTCCGTGGAGGGGAGGCTTTCTGAAATGCGACGCCGAGAGAGGAAATAATACGCCCGTGCGTAAGTTACTCGGGGTCCCTTTCCCGGTCTCGAGCAGTTGTAAGGGTGTTCTGTTCGCTGGCCGTGGCTTGGGTGGTTTCGCTTCGGTTGTTGGTATTTGTCCATGGCAACCCCAGAACTTGTGCTGTGCGAGAAACCATTGAAATAAATAGCGGGGGAGGGGGGGATAATCGGAAATCTTTCTCCCAGCAGAAGCAGGAAGTCTGCCTTCTGGCAAAGGAGTGCATCAGGCTGACGGGGGCATTGATAGTAAGTCCCTATTTGAATCGTTAGATGCGGAGACATTTTTCTGTGACATCCCAAAGCAGTCTAGGGATGGTAGATGCAGGTGCTCTTGCTGCATCTTTGGAAGAACTGCATGGAAGGGGGGCTTGCCTCAGCTCTGCCAAACTCGCCATTTCTGCAGTCCTTGGGTGAGAATGATCATCACGTTGACCGAGAAGATGCAGAGATTGATTTGTCAGTAATTCCTATATCCTCTGAAAAGAGCTGTCCAAAAGAATTTTCTCCCAACATGATGGGAAGGGGTTGCTAGAGGAGATAGATGGGTTTTCTGATTCTTCAGTTGAAATGGAGGACTCAAGGGAAGCAAAATGCTCTTGGTTCCTGAGGTTTTCTTCCTTTCCTTCCTTTCTCCTCGAGGAGCCTGAATCATAGACAAGCGTGTTAAGCCCCTCACTAGTTAGGGGTTCTGCTGTTAAACAGCTCAAGGTAGAAGCTGTTTTGTGGAGTGCTTTCCTGAATGATTTACAGGCTTAGGGCTTCATTAGCAGCAGTGCATAGGTTCTGACTGTGCAGAAGCAGAGGATGAAGCATTGAGTAAGGCTCTTGGGCGTGTCAGCTGTGTGAAATATAGATTGGTTTTACCTTTGCTTTTGCTTCTAGCTTCCTATCTTTTATGTATGGGATGGTTAAGGAATTGCCACTCATCTTTCCGAATTCAGTTATTTTACTCTATTTTTCTTTGTGGTGGAGTGTTGGAGAGGGAAAACACATTCTGAAAACATGCTTACATCACCATGACTGACGTTATGTGGGGTTTTGTCTGTGAAATATTCCTATTGATGTTTCCTTCTCTCATTTTTCTGCAAAATGGGCAGTGAAGGTATTACTGGAAGCAAAGAATCATGTGGTAGCTGCTGGAAAATGCGTTTATGTGGCTATGTTGCACTTTTGGCTCAGAAGCCTTCACTTTTTTTGGTAGCACAATGTGGAAGAGTTGGTTAGTGTAGAAAAGCAAGAAAACACATTTTAATAAGCTCCTCTACCATTCCATGTTCAATGCTACTTTGGTTTTGCATTGTATATAATTCTTATTTCCCCATCTATGTGCTTTCTGAAGGGCAGAGCCGGGCAAGGGTTGGCACCTGGTGATATTTATCGCGTGAGTTTAAAGGATAAGCCAGTACTGATCAGACCAGCACTGATACTCTAGGGTTTGATCTGCAGGCAGCTACAACTGATAAAAAGCACTCTGTTGACTTGGGTGGATTTTTGGATCAGCTCCCTGGCTGCCCATCTGAGTAATTAATGGTGTGGATTCCAGCAGGGTGGCTTGGTAACAATTCCCAAACTTGTTTCTAATCATTTAAAAATAATAATAAAATTAAAATTCTATTTTTCTCTTTATTTCAGTAAAAGCCAGTAGAAGCGAAGTATATTTTTATTGTAAATCTTGCCTGTGGTTTTGTTAGATTACTTCATTGCCTGGCAGCAATCTGCTTACCCTAGCAAGCTGTGGGGATTCAGTGGTCCGGATACAATCCTGGACTTGTCTTTTCAGCCTGCGCACTAAGCTACACTGATATGGTCAATAAATTATCACTTCTGATGCTGCTTGGGTGTTCTGAGTGTAATTAGACCCCTCCTAGGCCTGCTACATTTGTAACTCTAAAGAAGTAAGAAATGCTGCTTGTTACTGAACGGTGTCCTCTCCCACTGAGTGATTTACTCTAGTACCAGTGTGGACTCCGTAATGGGTTTTAACAGCCAAAACAGATGAATTTTTGGTGATTTTCCCATCTTGCTCTCTGGCATCTTAAATCAAGGGTGGCTTTGCTGTAATTTGTACTCACATGGATGCAAGACTGGAGTCATGTTAATCCATTTCTGAAGCAGCTGGAGCGAACCCAGTTTCTAACCCTCCCCAAATCACACTTCTGTGAAGGTTTTGATTCATGACAAGTCCATGACTGGAAAAGAAAAAGATGGCTGTCAGACCATAACGCTTTAAATACCAGCTAAAGTTTACTAAGTTTAGTATTAGTGGGTATCTTTGTTGTCACACTGTAACGGTTCTGTAAGCTCTGTCTTTGGGTCTCTTTAATTGGTATCACTTAGGCACAGAGCAGGAGCAGATATCTCATATAGTAAACAAAGCAGCAGATTTAAGTTAATGCTAATGTGTTTGCAGTCTGAGCCAAAAGCTTTTCAGGGTTATTGTAACACGCTGGGCATGCGGCCCATCTATCTAAGTGTCTGAAGGAGACAAAAGTTATGGATTGACTCATTGTACAAATCAGCTCATCTGAAAGTCAGATTCTGCTATTTGTTGCCATCAGTAATTTAGTTGTGTTAAGTAGGGCTGAGGATGGATGGCAGTGTGGCTGGAATATTGAGATGGGATTTCTGAGATCCCAGGAGCCTTTCCCTGAATCAGCACAGGTTTCCTCTGTGACCTGGGGCAAGTCATTAGATGTTTCAGTAAACTGGGGTTGCTGATACTTCCTTCTTTTTCACAGAGCACTGTGAAGATTCATGTGTTACAGCTGATTATGGGGGGACTGTATAAATACAATATCAAACAAAGCATTTGAAGAGTGCGTGCCCCACACCTCCTTTGTCTTCCATGCTTATATGTAAATATATTACAGTACAAGGCACATTTGTAGGATAGTTTTACAAAGCACATATTATCTAGTTAGGTAAGTTTTAATTGTGGCAATAAATCCTGAATATTGGTTTTGGGCAATTGTGAGCAGAGCCTTTGTTCACTGTCAATTATGAAGTAGTATTTGGAGACCATTCCAGCTGTTAAATGTGACATTGGATTTTGTTGTGTCTTAACAATTAGAAGATAATGCAGGCTCTGACAGGGACTTAAATATGTAATTCCTATGTCCTGGGGATAATGGAATGCAAACATCTCCCCCTGTGACTGCTGCTGTTGTAATCTAAAATTACTTAGCATTTAAACTTGGGAGGATTTAACTCCTCAAAGTAGTTTGGTCCCATTCATTGGGAGTGCACCACAAAATGAAAAGAATTTTTGGTCATCTTGAACTATATAAACTCTGATATTTGAATTAATGCATATATATACAAAGTTTCACTTTAAGCTTCCTAAGGAGAATAAACTGACAAGATAGTGTAGATCTGTGGGACTCTGGTCTGCTCGGAGGCAAAATATTTGTGTTTTCCTAGGACAACTTCATAAAGGCTGGTTAATTACACAGAGCAGAAAGTTCTTAAACCTGTGCAGCAGCTTTAATTATAAGTTAGGTTTCCTAAATGGGTCATGATGCACAGCAATTAGCCATAGACGATTCAAGATATTTTTTTTCTTACTATCTAATATTTAGCATATTATTATAAGGGTGTTAGAGTTTTGTGATCATACAAAATATACACCAGCCATGTAAGTGTGACCTATGGTACACTGATTCAACACACACTGTTAAAAATAATTGAGCTCTATTGTAGTTTTTATTTTGTGGCTTAGCATGGGTTTGAAGTTGAGGTCCTATAGTTCTGGTTCTTGAGCTTCATTGACAGCAGTATATTTTTTTGCTTGCATAAGAAACATCCTCACTAGATATTTTCCCATCTGCTATTTGAAGTTCTGTAGAGAGAACCTAATGCTGATGCTTCTTGGTTTTTCTGGGAAAAAGGCGTAGGGCAGTGGTGAGATTTTAACACATGCAGGTTACTTAAAATAAATCAGCTATGGTTTACAATTATAACCCACCTAGAGGGAAACTACAAAATTAGCTGCAAAGGAATTTTGCAGATTGTGCCTTATACAGAAAATGTAGTGTTCTGGATGGTTGTTGATATTAAACAAGAAACACCTATTTATAAGAGCTCCTATTTCTATTTATTTCTTGAGCAGAAAGTTGATGAATACTAGAAGTAAGTTTTCATAAATTTTTCAAAAGAAGACTTGATTCAAGAGCTGGCTTATAAAAAGAGACATCAATGTTATGATTTGAGCTGAAGTAAATGTGGCATTATAGACTCTTTTCATTTCTCGGTCTTTTTAAATAGTGGCGGTGATTTTAAAACCTGAATTGCCTGCAGTTAGAGCTCTTATTTACCCATCTGCGCTCTGTACCTGTGGGACAGCTGGGCTGACTTGGCTTTGTGCTTCTGATCTGAGGATCATCAAGACAAATGGTACAACTGCTTCTGTAGCGTGGCGCTGGCTGCTCTGCAGCCGGCTGCTGCTGAGGTCTCGTGTGCCCGTCTTGCAGTTCTCTTGCTGGGTGCAACACCCACTGGTTGCTGGGTGTCCTGTGTGCTTCCACACTGCCACCCCTGGGAGTGAAGGGTGCTGAATGAAGCTGCTGAGGACTGTGTTGCAGGTGTAGGTTGCATGTCTGGAAAGGAAGCTGTTGGTTAGGATGCCTTCCAGGATACTCCTCAGCTTTTATAGAGATGCTGCTTTGATTTAGAGAGACAGCACAAATCTTTATAAATGCAATTGAATCCATTTTAATCAAAGTGCTTCTTGCATTGGTGAGACTCATTTCTGCAGGTCATCTTCACTGGCTCCCTCCTTTGCTCTTTCATTGCTCTGAGCAGTCACCGCTTCCACGCATTTGGACACTTGTTGGCTCTCTGCAGTTGACACCTTAGGTTCTTTGCTATACATTGCTTAGGAAGATAAAGCATTTCAGCTTTGCCTTCCCCCCCCCCNATTTTGAATGATTGATGGAAAGGCAATAGATGGAGTACATGCACTGATGAAACAAAATTATCGTGTACTGTGGAACAAATTATTGGTTTACTTTTGAAGAGTTCAGGTTTTTTCTGGGAGGTGAGGAGTGTTCAGCTGTTAGTGTTCCATAATAGTATCCGATAACGGTATACAAGCACTTAAAAGAAAAAGGTTTCTATTTCGGGTCTTTGAAATGACTCACTAATAGTGTAGGTCAGCAGCTCCTGGAATTCCTATGGCATAGCATCTGCCACTGCAGGAGATGTCTCCGTTTGTCCCAAGGGATATGAAAATATACAGTCTTCTACTGTGATTTCTATACAGCTCTGTACCTTGAGGTAGTATAATGAGAGACCCTCTTAGAAAATACCCACAAGCCTCCCTGCTCTCAGCCCAGTCCAAAGTGCTAAGTGTACTTTGGATACTGGGGGCTGCAGGGTGTCTGGCAGTGATGTGTGTCCAATGGAGGAAGGACAAGATCTTCCTCCTGTCCCTTGCCTCTCTTTGTCATTCCAAGAGAATGGTCATCGAGTAGCAAAACCAAATGGTTTTGAATGTATTTAATTTCACAAACTTAATCTGCTGTTGCTGGGCATTTTTGAGTTTTGTTTTGTTTTTTTTTTTTTTCCCTATTTGTTTGGTTTTTAGTGCCTGAAGTGTGGGATTACTTCTTAAGAATTTCCATGTCTGATTCTTTATCACTTCTGGCTAGTTTTGCTGGTTTTTAAACAATTGTTCCATTATGCACTACTGGTAATTGCTAGCTTCTAAGAGTTGTGTCTAATCTTTGGTGGTGGTTCTCTGAAAGATCTTAGTGTTGTCCAAGGGTTTTATCATATGATTTCTCTTGGATTTTTCCCTTGTTGAAGAGGGTAAAAAACCATCAAACATTTGGTACATTGGGACTTGTCTTTACTTCATCTGAATTAATTTAGAGAGAGATACTCTGGTGCGTCTTACACTTGCTTAATTCCTACACATTTTTAACCTGTATCTGGCTGGTGCCTGAATGACTATAGATCAAATGACTGCAGTCATGTTGCTGAAACTGCTTCTGTACAGTGTGCCATCTGTGACATGCATCCAAATATTAATTTGTATTGTGCACAAAGTTATTGAGTATTTATCAAAATCACTTGTAGTAAAAAAAATAACATTACTGTGGCAACTTCCCATTTTGAAGAAATGAAGGAGAAAAAAGATGAACAAATTATGAATAATATAATGGTATCAGTTCATCTTCTGCAATGTCCGTATGGTCCGAGTGATATGTGTGGATTGATGCACTATCTTCTTGTTGTCACCTCAGCTTATCTTCATTCTTATTATTGGCACCTGCCTCTACTCCAAGTGAGCATTTGATGTGGATGTTAGGATGGCTTCTGAACGCAGTGAAGTGAAGTTACTCTCAGCTGGTTTATGAGTAGGAGGGACTGTATATTTAAATGCATCAAAGTCTTTATTTCATGAAATACTCTTTGATGTGTGAGAAGGCTGTGCAGAATTTTAAGTTGTTGGGGAGTACCTGACCTCTGCAGTGAAAGTTACTATGTAGATATGCTGCAAACGATTTGGGGCATAACTCTTCAAGATGCATTTTTGATCATAAGATTGTGGTCATGTTGGCAGAGAATACTAAAATGAAACCTCAAAAGAACTTGGAAAAGATTGCAACTCAGGTCTTTGGGGAAAAGAGCAAAGACCTATTTGAAAATGATTTAGAACTGTTTCTGTTGAAAATTGAAATTACTTCTCTAGAAACTGAAACTAGTATTCAGATTAAATTGCTGTCTGGATTTGATCATTCACGTAATGAATGTCTAATGCAAACAGTACCATTTGTTTTCTATGCTTTTCCCCTCCTTTATTTGAGTGCTTATTCATTTGCTTTTTGGACCATTTTATGACTACAAAAAATAAGAATATCCTTTAAATATAGGAGAATCTTTAGTCATTCTCAAGAGAGAAAAAAATGCAAGCCATCTATACTCTGTTTTAGTTTAAAATATTTTAGCTACTGTTTACATATTTCCTCACTTCAGTGAGAATTAGCATAGGAACCACTGAAGTCTGGAAGATCTAAACATGATGCAAAGCTTTTGCCACAGAGTGGTCCTAGAGAAAACCCTGAGTGAGCTGAAGGTGGTTTGACTGTACCGTTTCCAAGCCTGCTCATGCTTACTTCATCAAACTGCTCAATTCTACAGTCTCTGGTGCCATTTACTGGCTTTAAGCAAAGTTGACACATTCTGCTTTAAACTATGACCCATGGACGGCTGAAATATGAAGAATGGAACTTAAATTGAAGGAAGAAATCTGAATAAGCCTGTCTTGTTTATAAAAGGCTGGTAATGTCAGTACATGGACACATGCAGTTTTGGGAGAAAGGTCAGTATTTGCAAGGCAACTTGACATTAAAAGTTTAATTTCTAAATGTGCTAAACTATCACAACTTCAGCTGTCTTTTTCAGGCTCTTTTAGGCCTTCTAGTTGTCTGTTAGGTTGTACAATATGTAAAGTCTTCAAATATGGCTTTAAGTACTGTGCAGCAACAATTGTATTAACATGTCATATATGTAGGCCTTGTGAAACAACATAACTTGAATTCTTTCTGCGAGAAAGCAATCACTGGTTAAATGGTAACCTTGATGCTTTAGACATGTAGACAAAAGAATTTTTTTTTTTTTTTTTCCCCAACCTCAAGTATTCTGAACTTTTATTAATTATTTTAACTTTTTTTTTAAGTGTCTGTTCTCTGTTTGGCTCTCCATATAGCTGTCTGCTAAAAAATAATTATTTACAACCATCTATGGCAATATGAAAGATGATTTTAAATATTTGAACCGGTGGATTTTTTTTCAAGATACAGACTGTATGTAAATAACACTGGCTGCACCTTGTTTTAGTGTCACAAAAAGTATTCATACCTGCCTTACCTTACTGTCTCAGCTGTTTATGGCCTCAACTTCCTTTAAGTCAGCTTGAACGACAGCACTGCTATTGCTCTGTTAAAAGATCTTAAAAAAAAAAGGGGGGGAGGGAATAGGAACTGAAAAAGCTGTTGCTATCTGAACTGATTAGACCAGAATTTGCCTCTCATTTACTTTATCAAGGTTGGACATCTTCTGTTTCGCAGGTGAAAGATGGCAAGTAGAAAGGGAAAACAAGTGTTAAGAACTTGTGCAGAAATGAGACAGCTGTCTTTAAATTTTATTGTACTCCTATGTTTAAGAGCTTTGTTGCAAAAGTAAGCATACTGTATGGAGAGGGGATATTCTCTCTGGGTAGAAAACAAAGGACAATTGTAGCACCTTAAAAATGCTCACTTCTGCTTTGAGAAATCTTTCTGTTGTACGTCAGAGATAACATTATCAACTTACTACTCTTAAACTGGGAAAATCTTTCATAGAACAATGGAGTATTTAAAATTGCTTAACAGATTCAGACATGCAATTTCTATTAACTGAAATAGGAGCTGTGTGGGCTCCAAAATCACTTGCATAGCTTTGAAGAAACTCATCCTTAAACATTGACTGCTGCAGAGAAGTAATGCATTATAAACTGCTTTGTACAAGATTAAAAATCCCTTTTCATTGTACTGAGAGTGAACCTGGGAGTGTAGAGTTGCCATTTTGTATTTAACAGAAGCTTTATGAAAAAGTACCTGTTATTCTTTAAAATCAGCATGAAATATTCATCTGAAAATGTCAATAAATCTTTAAAGGGGATGTGACATTTTCATGGATTTTAAAGAGTAAAAAATAATTAAAAGGTTGTTAGGACTAAACTATTATAAGTAATGGAAGAATTGTACTAAAATCTGGGAAATTTGGATCGGATTTTTTGTTTAATTTGGTGAAAAATGCAGAAAAACATGGTGACTCCTTATTAACCACTCAACTTCTGTTCCCTGGGATTAGGACACTAGTTTAAGATGTGGCAGACCCAGAGCTGCTTATCTCCTCAGGTAGAATGGAAACTCCTCCAGGGCCTGCAATGCCTACTAAGTGTATTACAGAAATATTTTGAAGTAGAAAGGTCCCACATGGCCTGGAAAGGTTCCTTGTCAGGACAGAGGTGTCTACGTGTCCTCAGTGACGTTCAGATGCACAAAGGTACCATGTGGAAGAACAAGAAGAGACTCGAATGGAGTAGCATTGGATATCAGAGTGCCCACACACCCACGTGCTTCTGCTGGGGCTGTAAAGGCTGAAAGGCAAAAGAGGAGGAGGAGGGCAGGGGAGAGGCATATCTCTTACTCGACAAGCTCGCTACTCATCTGAAGTCCCAGTTGTTTTCACAGTGCTGAAAAAAATATATAAAAATTAGGGAGATGGGGAATGAGTTTTAGAGGAATATTCTCCCTTCTCATTTTAAAAAAAACATTCTGAAATTCTGTGTTGTCAATTCTAGTTTTGTCTGCAGTGTTAATATTCACTTAGAGATTCATCGAGGTTTGTTCTGCATGGGTACTCAAAAGATTTTTAAAATGTGAATAAATGGTGCAGTTTTGGGTGGGAGGGAATGGAAAACAGAACGCTTGGCACCAGTGAGTTCTGAGGTGTGCATGCCTGGCTCGCGAGGAAAGCATGCGGTCCTCTTGTCACTGCAGTTTGGTGCAGCTGGTGACTTAAGTGGAGTTGCTCCTGGTTTTCATTTCTCAGGGGAAATAAAACATTCCTAGCTTTATCCCTTCTTGCCTTTTTGGCCTGGTGCTGTTCTTCTCACCTGGCTGCCCTTGCTCTCAGTCTCCCCTCACATAGCTTTCCTCTGAGCTTCCCCAGGGGCTGGCCCTGGGTTTTGTGACTACCTTTCTGGCAGTTCTGGTGTCAAGTCTACAAAACCTGACCTACTGGCAAATATTTAAATTGCTGACAGAAGGAAAATAAAATGCATCTTGTATGCTAAGGAGAGATGTGGTTGTAGTAGTGACTGACATTTATTCCTGCTCTCGTTGCTTCTCCCTTCCATATGTCTCGATCCGTGTGCTGGCCTATAAGGTGTTTAGAGGTGAGCCTACTGCATTTTTTGGTGCCAATTTATTGATGATATAAAATTCAGGTTTAGTTTTTTTCTCCCCACTAGGCTGGCTGCTACTGTATTTTAGGAAAAAAACCTCACTTTCAAAAGCATAAAAGATCATTAATAATGTAAGAACTTTATAAATTTTTATTGAGTTGAAAAAGAAATAGAGGCTTACAAATGAGTATTGGTTTATACTGCAGCAGCAGTGAAGTCTACTGTTCAAATAGCAGTTCAGCCAACCAAGACATGAATGCTAATATCAGTTAAAGACCTATGGTTTAATATTCTGTATTTGTTATGTAAAAATGGACGGTGCTGATTTTATTGACCAGTTGTTAGTTTTCTGTACTTAAAATGCAGATATAATAAATTGTTTTAATGTTCAAAATACAGCCTAACATTTGAACTTACTTATAGAACGTCAGTGTAAAACAACTAAAAATATAGTTTTTGTTTCTTATAGTGTGTAATTTTTGAGCATAAAGTTGTTACTGCAAGTTTAAAAATCAACGAAATGGGAAATTAGATTGGCTTTCAATCTGAAGGCACTGAAATACTGTGTTTAGATCATCATAATTTGCTGTTTATCCTAAATAAATGTAGTGGTTTGTGTACTCTGCTAATTATTGTAGAATGCTACTTAATAAAAAGAGTCCAACCAGAAATGGTGATGCAGGAGGGGATGCCTCTGTGGACAACAGGATACTCACTGAACAGTGGTGAAGGGTTTCACCTGCTTCAGCAGGCAATACTCCGCTGACAGGTTAGTGGCAAGAGCCTGTGCTACTGAACTTCTGGCTTGCCTGCTGTGCAGCTGGAATCAGAGAGACACGTGCACTGCACAACCAGAAGCACAGCAAGTGTTTTCTTTGGATGCAAATAAAGCACACTGTGGTTATGGCATCACACAAGAATGCAGGCATCTGATTTCCACAATTTCTAAGTTAATATAAACCCCCCTGGATTTTAGGTAGCTTTCTGGCTGTTCAGGATAAATTAAATGACAAAGTATTTCTGAAGTGGTTCTGACATTTCTTCTACAACTTAATTTCTCCAGTTTGAAATCAAGAATAAGCCTATAAAAGTTGCTGAGCCTGTAGCATTATAAAAATGAGCACTGTTAGGGCAGGCCTAGGTTCAGAAGCCAAACCATCTGCAGGTGCAGTGAGGTTCCAAGCACTGAAATGCTGTGTCAAGTCTTTAAAAGACATTTTTAGATGCAGGCTTTCTGCAAGTCACTTTGGAGAAGTTGCTTTGGGTATTGTGTCCATATAAAAAGTATGGCAGCCAAAGGAGGTATCTGCAAAACTGAATTAAGTTTCTAACAAACTGCACATTCATCAGCTTCTGTAAGTGTTGTATCAAGGACTAGATTAAGCCTAGGTGGATATTGGTGCCTGTAGGTGGCCAAGTTAGGAAAAGCTTGTAAATCTTCTCTCTTGTCCTCTGTACAGCCTGATTCTTGGAGGTTATCTTCTGAGTGGATCAGAATATCCCATACTTCTCCCTGACTTAGCAGAACTCGAGGCCATGCTGCACCTTTCAAAAGGCCTTGCTTTGTTCCTGTGGCTCTCTAATTAGCGGAAAAAAAGCAAATGGGAAATTCCTTTAGCACAGTTGGAGTGAATGTTGAAACACTTCATGCAGGGCTGAGCTCCAATTCATTAATGTACTGTAGGCAGCTTTCAATAAAGTAATGCCAAAAACTAGACTGTGTTGTGCCAAAGAACCAGCTATACCAGCACACTCTAAACAAAATCCAGGCATCTCTTTCTCCGACCCTTGGCCGACGGTTAATTAAACCTCACACAGACTAAAATTGTCACTTTAAAATAACGTAAGAGTATATCAATCCATCAAGACAACGTTGTCAGTGTCTAATCCTGCTCTCTCTGATGCGGATCTAAACCTCAGTATTCACAAGAGAAGATATTATAATCTTCATGTAGAATTTTCTCTTATTTGAGTGCCCTGTTTTACAGATTGTGTTTCATGGTCTAATTTTAAGAGAAGTTGTGTTTCTAGTCCTTCCTCCCATCCCAATTTGTAGCAGGTCAGAAACACAACTTGACTTTCTAAATCATCTCAGTTTTGGGGCTCCTCCTCTTGCACCAGCATCCTCTTCACAAGGTAGAACTTCATGATGAGACCATATTAGGTTGATGTAAATCAGCAAAGCTCCTAAGTTGGACTGGGGGAGGGAGGCTGACCCACTAGGGCTTTGAAATGCTACAAGCCTCCAACCTGAGTTTTGCATATATGGGTTTATTATTTCTCTTCTGAACTTCAGTTACCTGTGTAAATCTTCTGGTATCCAGAAGAATACAAAGAGTAAGAAATATTATCTTGGTAGCTGTGCGAAATGATGAAGGCTTCCATTCTTTTGGTGATGTGTTGGCTGGGATTTTTGTTTGCTTTGGTTTTTATGTGGTCTCTTGACATGCTAGCTAGAAGAGGTACGACATGGTTTGTTGTGACTTCTAAGGAATTTGTAGCCCTAATAGAATATTTCAGAGTGTTGTCTCTGCACTTTGGGGACTTCCGTCCATTCTGATTAATTTTTTTGTAGCTTTGTTGCTGCATGTGACCAGATATCAGCTGATGCTTATTATTCTAGAAAGAGAAATATGTGGCAGTCGAGCACAGAGGGTATCCTCCTCTGTCTTAGTAACATTTGAGAGGGACATGGAGGTTCACTTTGTTGTCAGCTTTCTGACAAGGGTGCTGTCAGCTGGCAGGAGCATCCTGCTGGTCACTTAAGAACAGTTATTTTCTGGCTTGACTGTAATGAAAATATTCTCCTGCGTTCATTTTCTTCTCCTCTTGAAATTTCCCCTTGTGCTTTCACAAAGATACACTGCTGCTCCCTGCCCAGACTCCCAGAGAGATAAATCCAGCTTTTGTTCTACCAAATTCTTTCAGCCTGGCACTGACAACACTAGTGGCCTCATCTGATTAAATCTACTTCACTGCCACGCAACATGACAAATGCTTTTGGTTCGAGTTGAATGGTAAAGCTTTTGCAAACAGGAAAAACAGTTGTCAGCTGTCACTGTTGTGGTACCAAACATGCATTGTGTTGGAACAAGCAGACAAAAAGGCCTGTGAGGCGTACAGCAGATCAAATGGAAACCCACTTAGGGTACATCCAGTTCTATTAAGACTTTAAGTGTATTTTTATCAAGACTTGTTTAACAACAGAGGGGAGAACATCTGTCAGCAATTCTCAATGTGGAAAAATACTGTCTTTTGCTCTCAAAGCCTAGAAATTGCAAAATTACATGATACTGTATCATTTTCGAGATAGGAGGTTTTGAAATCTTAATTTGTTTCACTTACAAATATAGCTTTTGACAAAATATTTTGTAAAAAAAGAAAAAGGCTGTTTTGAGGAACTCTGGGGAAAGCTATTTGGCTGCAGAGTGGTGACTGCTTCAGAAACTAAGGTATGAGAGTGAAATGGGGTTGAAAGTGATACCTGAGTGTTCTGCACAGCCCTGGTTATTGAGTTTCTTGTTCAAATACACACAAATAGCTTTAAGATAGTAGTCTTATCTAAGCAGGTATGACTTTCTTTCTCCAGTGTAACTAGTGCTTAGTCAAACATTATCACACACTTCTGAAGCTCTGCTGTGGTAGTTAGTGGTACTGTGGTCAAATCAGTCTCTGGGAATAATCCTTATTGTTCCAGAACTCTGGACCAAATCTTAACAGCTTCTCTGTGTTCTTATCTCCGCCCCACTGAAGAAGCAGGAGTGAGTTTGCTTATTACAGGAGATGGGATCTGTGTAAATTGCTGTGCCAAGCACTTTGTACAGTCAGACTGTGGGCATGTCTGCCTTGCCACTTACAGACAGACCTGCTATTTTCCAGGCTGGCTGGACACCAGCCAGTTCTGACCCACAGGCATAATGCGCAAGCTAATGTAATAAGTGTTGCTGAAAGCCTGGGGTAACCTAATGAAAGTGGCAGGGCTTTTGGAGCAGAGCTTGCTCCTGCTGCTCCTGCCACAGATGCCTCAAGCCCAGTCAGAGTGCAAGAGACACACTGCACTTTCAGGTATGACAGCTGTTAGGCAGGCTGTCTAATGTGGATGATAGCTCCTTTCTCTAGAAGGCCAGATGTAAGAGGAAAATAATGTGGTTTTGCTCAAGCAGATTATTCTGCTTTTGTTCTAAGAGATTTTTTTTTTTTTCCTGAAGCTCTGGGGTTATTTAGTCTGGAGAAAAGGAGGCTGAGGGGAGAGCATCTCGCTCTCTACATCTACCTGAAAGGAGGCTGTAGTGAGGCTCGTGTCAGTCTCTTCTCCTAAGTGATAGGACAAGAGCAAATGGCCTCAAGTTAGACCAGGAGAAGGTTAGACTGGTTATTAGGAAAAAATTATTCACCAAGGGTTGTGAAGGCCTGGCCCAGGCTGTCCAGGGAAGTGGTGGAGTCCCCATCCCTGGGGTGATTTAAAAGATGTGGTGCTGAGGGACGTGGTTTAGTGTTAAACTTAGCAGTTCTGGGCTGACCTTGGACATAATGATCTTAAAGGTCTTTTCCAACCTAAACAATTCCATGATTCCTTTTTTTGGGCAAAATGAAGGAGGTGTGTCACTGCTGCTCACTTGTTCTTCTCTTTTGCCCCTCTTCTTCCTCTGTCTTAGGAAAAGATTTCATCTTTTTTATGCTCCAGGAGGAGTGCAAAATAAAAGAGGTTCTGCAAGTTTTAGTCTGAATTTCTTACCCCTGTGGGGTTTTTTCTCTTTTCATTATCAAGGGAAATAAAAGTTTTTGGTGTCCTTTGGAGACACCTTATTTTTTCTAACTTGCATAAAAATAAACTAAAAGTTTTTGAAAGAAAAATGACTGTGGTGACAATGATGATGAAAAATAATAACTGTAATCTCTGTTTCTGTGCTGTAGCACTTGCCTTTTGCACCTTCACAGACTGTAAGGAAACTTTCCTTCACTAGGCTTTTAATACTAAACTAGGAAATGTTGACCTGAAGGTTGTAAGTGGTTTAATCCTCAAACTGTGTCATGTGGGGCCATCCTCAGGGTTATATTTTTATAATATGCTAATGGCATAGTAGCTAGTGAGAGGAGTGAAATTCCTGTGCCCTTCAGCTAAAGAGCACTGAAAGTCCTATTTGGCCCTTAATATAGTAAGGATCTATCTTAATGCTTGGCATTCCTTCCTCAGCCAGAGAGCTTTGTGACCTTCCATTCAGTTTAGTTTATATTACAGCTGTTCAGGAATTGCTAGAGCTACCAGCTTTGGGAGAATCATCTAAGTGAAATAAAGTAGTCATTTCTGCCATTGCTCCATTTGCTTCCTGAGGTGTCATCCCTCCAGGTTCCCCATTGATCTCTCCTCATAGAGCAGGCAGTCACTTGCAAGTCTAGCAAAACTTGGTAAGGAAGATTTTTTTTTTTTCTTCTTTTTTCCCCTCCCAAGCTACATTTATATTCTACTTCCTTTTCAAAAAATTAGATCAGCATCTTAATTTTAATTAAATAAAAAGGCTGCTAGCTAAAGCCTCTTGAGCCTGTAGCACAAAAAATAGGAAGGAAGCCAAACAGAAATGACTGCTGAGATAATTTCATCTCACAAGTACTGGCTCCAACTGTGTGTCCTTCAGCTTAGTTTCTCCAACCATATATTGAAGTCTGAAGCTGCCTGGCACCCAGTGAATGTCACAGTCAGCGGTGCTGTCACCCTGGGACTCAGGAGTACCTTGTAAATACCATGAGTGTGCTCATCAGAGGACACCTGTCCTGAGAGTGCCAGCAAGAAAATCTTGGTCACATAGCAAGAAAGCTAGAGAGGTGCTGCACAAAATGTGTCAAAATAGCACTGCTATATACTTTATCAGTAATTTGGAAGTGAATTAGCAGCCATTCCTGCTAAGAAGTTTTTTCAACTGTCCTCAGTATTAATCTCTCTGTGCTCTCAGTGAATGCAACAGTGTATATTTATGGTGGACAGTTATCTAATTACTGGCCACTAATGAGTATCTGTAGTCTCTGACCCTACTCAGAGACGTAAGGAATGTCAGGTTGGCTGTTCCCTCTGCTCTTTATCTCTCCTTTCTTGTTTGTTCAATATTACAGGCCAAATCCTGCACTATATGTTACAGGCAAGGAAAAAATACAGTTGCACTCACTGTTGCTGAAGATACAGAAGGACTTTCAGAGAATCATCTGAATTTAAATAAATTAAATAAATAAATCGGGGTTTATTTTCTGCCGTGACTGCTCAGGTGCTGAAGCTGGCCTTCTGCCAGTTGCTGCTCCTCTGTCAGGGATGAAAGTCAGCACGTTGGATCAGGACTTAAGCAGGAGAGGGAGGCAGATGCAGCTTTTCACTGCTGTACATTGGTACTGCCCCATCTTCCCTGACTGGGGAGCTTTGTGGAGATGCTCCTTTGGCTTCATGGTCCAATAGTTACTAGCTTTGATGTAGTGATGAATGAGATAGCTCTCCCTAGAATATCACTGATGGAGAGAAGATGGCAGGTTTGGGGTTTTAATATTTGAAAGGAAAAAGATCTATTGATCTGTGGAGCAGCTGCCAGTTTTATGTAGTCATCTTTCAAAACTGAGTATTGCATAACGTGGAGACCCCAAAGGCATAGGAAACTTTGAGCTGAGTCTCTAGTCCAAACTGAAAGACATCCTGCCTGCTTCTAGCACCTTGTTTATATCTGTATTTGGATTATCATGTTGCCATGACTACAGCAGAGCTTTCACTACTCCTGCCTTTCCTCTCTAATGCCTCCACTCTTGGTTTCTTTTTTGTTGTTGTTTTTTGTTTTGTATAATAACTCAGCTATGCCTGTGATTCATGCCTGTAACTTAAGCACATCTTGCACTGGGGGTGTGTGTCTGTCTCTAGGTATGCCTCTTCTAGTGCCAGGATGGACTTGGATGGGTTTACCCAGTTGCACAAACAGAACCCGAATGTGCTGGATTGTTCTTGCAAGGTATTTTTGCCATATGACTTTCTTGATCCTCCTCACAGCTCTCATTCAAGTTTCTATTGTGGTGATGAATGCAACGGTTGTCTTTGCCAAATTTAGGCTGTTGGTGCAGTATGAAAGTGTTGACTTCAAACTAACTTTACTCTTTTGCTTTAACTTCTACTGGCTCCATTTTTTCTATTCCAACATGGAATGTGACAGGTATTGCTTTCAGAGTTCTCCAGAGCTGCTTCATTTCCCACTTCAAAACAACAGTCTCTGTTTCCTGCAAACTGTTGACTTCTCTCTCTAATCAGATTATGAACTTAGAATATTCATTGCCTTTCAAACAGAAGCTTTGCCTCTTGCTTTCTTTGTATGCAGATACATGCAAAGCTATTTCTTTTTTGGCCAACATTCTTCTGGTGGCGTTTTACCATGGTTCCTATAGAGCATGCTTCTCAGTGAGTATGTCTTATGATAATTTGTCCTGAGGCAGGAAAAATAAGCAATGATTCAGAATTTGTCAAATTCTAAAAGAAAGCTCTGGAGGGAAGATGTTTCTGAAGTACCTGGTAGAGAGCATGTGATTGTCAGTTTGCCTGGACAAAGTCAATGGGAACTACTATGCCTTTGCTAATGAAGGGTTAGGCTGAGGTGGAACTGCATCATGCAGCCATACTGCTATTAACACTACATCTTCTTGCATCAAAACCAAAGTAGCGTTCAAATGGACATCTCATAATGGTGGACATCAGTACAGCACACAGGAGATGGTTTCTATGCTTTCACATGAAATCTCTTTTGCTCAATGTATGGATTTCAATAAGCAACATTGGAATGAATTATGATTCAGTGTGAGGAGCAGAAGTTTCATATATCCATTGCAACAAGATGGTATGGCAGGAGAATTCAGAGAGCTGCTCTGGAAAGAAAGATGTCATGAGCTCTTCTCTCTTGCTTGTTCTTTTTGATGTTGGAGGAGCAGAAATGTTCTCTCTCCCTTTCTTTAAAGGATTAAATAGATTACTTTGCTGCTAATGCCTAGATTTACTTCAGCAGGTACTTTGGATCCAGATATTAGACTGTTGCACTTTAGTGCTTTTAAGAAGATTGAGGTAATCGCAGTAAATGAAACCAAATACAAAATACTGTATTATAGCTTTTTTTAATACATATACTGTGTTTGTATATATACACACACTTTTATATAAGTGTATTGGGTTGCCACCCTACCCCCAAGGTTTAACTGCAATTTGCAACACCATTAGTTTGCTGTTAGTACAAAACTTAGTTGTTCTCTAAGGTAGACAGCTGTGGTGGATTTCAACTATTCAAGACCTATGAAAATATCTTTGGTGATGCTTTAGGTTAGGAGGAAGAGAGAGGAAGTTACTATTTTGATGCAGTTGCTATTCTTATAAATAGCACCGATGGCTTCAAAGGGTTTGCAGATTTGGGCTAATATTAAAGCTCCAGTTAGACACAAGAGCTTTTTTTGAGGATATTTTAACAGCAAATCATGAGGAGAGCTTTGGACTTTGAAGGCCAAAGTGAAGGAGTTCATGCTATCAGAGCTTTGAAAATCAGGCATGCTGTAGAATTGACGCTGTTCCTGGCAGCATTGTATCTGTGAGCCCAGCTCTTGCTGCCTTCCAAGGAACGCACACAAAGGCAGCGTTTGTTCTCCTTTTCTGTGACCCTGGTGACTCGGTGCCCTGCCAGGATGCTGGAACCATTTGCTACAGCAAAAAAGAAGCTGGCTGTAGAGCCCTTGAAGGGGAGGATGTGGAGGCAGTTGATTTGAAAGCAAACCACAATGTGCGCTTCTTGCATAAGGTGCTCAAAGCAGATGCAAGAACCTGGCATGGAAACCAAAGAACAGGATTATCTGGTGGGCATGGGATGAACTGAAGCAGTTATCTGGGGGATCACTTTAAGACAGCAGTGCTTTACCAGCTGGCTCTCAGAATGAGTACTGAGAAGGTGGGACAGCTTCTTACTCATCTAATTTCGTGGGCACAGATCCTGAAGGAAGGAGATTTGTCAATATTTCATAGTGTGGATAGCAGCGTATGGATTTGGACTAATCTATTTTCATTTCAAGTCCTCTGCAGTGGTAGGAAAAATATTTCAGTCTCATGCCTATTTATGTCTGTAATTGCTGGTTAATACAATTCCAGTCTGAGTTTTTGGAGGATCACTTCTAATGCTTAGACAAGAGACAGCTTCATTCATTAGCACTCATCATATTTCAGAAGAAGCTCAG
This sequence comes from Brachypteracias leptosomus, assembly GCA_013401335.1. Classification (NCBI taxonomy): domain Eukaryota; kingdom Metazoa; phylum Chordata; class Aves; order Coraciiformes; family Brachypteraciidae; genus Brachypteracias; species Brachypteracias leptosomus. Next base: position 194,801 of record VYZX01003152.1, read on the forward strand.
TGTTGAAGTGATTTCTTCCCTGATTCATAGTAACTATCTTTATCCTCTAAATTTGGAGGAAGGTGTGGCTTAGAGTCTCATGGATAAAGGTGGTATTATGACACCACATTTTTAATGGCTCATCAACTACTCTGATTTCTTCACTGCTTTATGGCACATTTTATGCATCCTCTTTCCCCAATCCAATAAATATTTAACTATACAAAGTGGAGAGGCTCCATGGAAGAAACTGAGGTGCCTGTACTTAGAGCTTGGTGTTCACAAAGGATTCTTGAAGGGGATGTTAACACCAGGAAGCTCAAATGCTTGTTTTACCTGATTCAGAGCAGGATCTCCAACATAGTCCCCCCCAGCCTTGAGTCTACAATCTATCGAAGTAGGAAAACACTATTTGGCTGGTTTAGATACAGAATGCTAATCAGGACCAAAGAAATGATTTTTTTTTTTTTTTTTTTTTTTTNTTTTTTTTTTTTTTGAAGGGGGGGGAATGGATTTTGTTATTACTTCAAATGACCTGTGGAATGGGTATGTGGGTAATCATTGCAATCAACTGTAGGAATGAGAATGCTGATAATGAGCACATCCTGTTGCTAAATTCAGAAATGGGCGTATACCCTGGAGAAGTATGAACTGTAGCTGGCGGTTAGATTTCTCTTGAAAAAGAGACTAAACATGTGGGTACATATGGACTAGAGGACCAAAATTTTCTGCTTTGAAAGAGGATGATAATAGGAGCTCTGCCAGGAAAAAATAAGTGTTCGTTCATAGGCATCGTAGAGTAGGCTGACAGGAGGTGGAAGCAGCAGAACTTGTGCAGTAAATGTCTGAATTTGGCAGCAATTTAAAATTCAGTCTAAAATAAAGTTAGTTGAGTATAGACAGAATTAATGTTGAGCCTGTACACTCTGTTCAGTGTGAGTGCATTATGCGAAAAAGTGAAATTTCCCTTGGATATTTCTCAGAAAGCTTGGGCAAGCATAATGCTGAAAAGTATGGGGTTATGATTTAAAGAAATTCAGATGAGTGATTGATTGTGAAAGCTATTTAGTTGTCATGAGTTTCACCTACGTTTCTTATTTTCAACTTGTGGTATTGGTTAAGAAAACATCTGAAAAGCTGTCATGTGTCAAAAGAGGTGCTATGGATGCAATATGCAATTGCAACTACAGGTATGACTTTTTTTCCAGAGAAAATACACAGATTGTGGAAATGAAATTATTGAGGGCATCAAGTAGCTTTTATTTAGAAATCATTTACTGGGGAGGAAAAAAGCAATAAGAAGAAAATTCTTAAACTCATGTACTGAATGCTTAGCTGAAACAGAAGTGGAAACGTGTCATCTAAAGTAATTCTATAACCAAAAGCCATTACCCCAACAGTCTTACCTAATTTGTAACACTGAAACCTTACTGAGGAGGAGTGCAGAGCGAGGTATGCATTCATGATGGATTTGAGAACATGGAAAATTAATGTATTTTTTCTTTGTTTTTTTTTCTAGGTAAGTAACTGAAGGGGACATGAAGAATTGACATTTAAATGGCCAGCATGTTGCAAAAGGTATTTCCCTTTTATATTGCAGAGGGATGGACAAAGAATTCTTTTAAGTGCATATTTAATGAATATTTGCATCTTCAAAAGCAAACAAACAAAACATTACTTGATTAAACCTTCTTTTGTTCATGGAATGACTGAAAGACTTAAAAACCAAAAAGCTCGTGTTTGGTGTTCATGTTATCCTTAAGTGATGTCAGCATTGAATGGGCAACAGGATCCTATTCTCTTACCTTGTTGTGTGTGTGACCCATGCCAATGGACAGAACGCCAGCCTCTGGTAGTGCTTCTGCCTTGCTGGCTGCCGCTGACACCTTGAGTGTCCAGGTGAAGTGGTTGTGGTGCTTCACCAGCAGGTCAGGGCACCACTCAGTGGTGGGAAGTAGCTGTGGGCAGGGAGACTCTGCTTGCTGTCCTTCTATGGAGGTTAAACCCTTCTTCACTATCAAGCGACATCTAGGCTGTGTCATTGCAGAGGAGAGAAGAGAACCTGGTTTTAGCTCGTTGGCTAAAACTATTCTATTTACTATAAAAATAGTAGAAATAATAATAGGCTGAATGGAATATGTAAGTATCAAGCATCAAATCTTCTTCTGCCCCGGAGACTTTGTCTGAGATCAGATGAGGCATTGCTAATTTTGCTGTTGGTCTATTTTAGATGCTGATCGTAAAGTTGATAGATGTGTTGCTTCTGGTTTCCAAGAGATGATACCACTGAGTAACTTTGAGAAAGCTAAACTGGTATCTGATCTCTAACCAGCCACTTCCTTGCCGGCCAGATGGTTAGGTAGCTATGTGAGGGCTTACTGCGTGTTGGGAAGTGGCATCTGTGAATATACTGTGAACAAAATTCTTGAGCTGCTGCTGGTGACACCCTCACAAAAGCTTCAAAGCACACCCTGCTATATTTTGTTTGCAGTAGTTGTCCTACCAGTTTTGTTGTGGTGTTTTGTTTTTGTTTTTTTTTAAAGCACACAATTATAACTTCGTAGAATGTTTGTTGTCAAATGTGGTAGTCTGTGAAATACATCAGAGAGTGTAGGTTGATGGGAGAGCAGTGGTTATGCAGGGTAATTCCAGTTAATACCTACTAGGGATGGTAACACAAAGTTGTTTGGAAGACTCTCCAGAAAAGCTGGTTAACAAAAAATAATTCTGTTTTATAAAAATGCCAGTGTTTCCTCATTATTTCCACTAGAATGAAAGGGATACTTACTGTTTTGGACAGAAGAGTGGAAAGAGGCAGACAGACCTTTTGATTAGGGAGTGTGTCTGGGATATGGCAGACTCAGTTTCTGATCTTGGTAAGGCAGCCCTGAGGTTTAACTCTGAAGCTCCTACCTCTGAAAAGATTATGGAGACTCCTGGGGTTTTGGCTGTTCTCCTGCCCTAGATTTTGAACTATATTGGACACAAAAATTAAGTATTCTCTAGCAAGATTTTCAGCTGAAAAATTCTGACTGGTTTTGCCTTTTATATACTTTCCACTATTGGCTGCATGTAACCACTTTGTCATCTTTTTCTGCTCTTCTTCCTAGTTTTCCTTTCTCTCCACTGGGATTTTATTGACATTGAAATGTCCTGGAGAAACAAAGCCTTCCCTGAGGCTGATTTAGTGAACTGGAGTTGGGAAATATATCAGCTTAAAGAAAAAAAAAATCTGTCCAACTATAACTTTGAACTTGATTATTCTGCTCCGCATCTTAAGCGAGAAGTATTCTGAAAGCTGGGTATAAATGTGTTGTACTTAAGCCAGAAAACAAATCAATCTCTTTTGCTTCTGAAGTTGCTGTAGTTTTACTCCCTGTGACCCAACTTCATGGAAAATACAGTAGAGTACAACTTTTGCATACTTAGATTTTTCTTAAGCGGTTATTTGGAACTGATAAAAAAAAAAAAAAATCTATTTAAAATCAGCATCGTTTACTTGTGCACTAGTTTTATATACCAAGAAAAAAGATGAGATCTGAGGCAGTGCTTACTGACTAAACACATGAGGTATTAAGTGTAAAATTAATACAAGTTTGTACCCTATAGATTTATATCTCACGGACCACACTAGAATATGTTGTGAGGAAAAAGATACAATGATATAAACCGATGAAATTAGAGTGATTTGTTTCAGGCAATTTAGTTTATTACATTTGACATGTTATCAGGTCTCCGAAACATAGCTAGAAGCTTTCTCTTGGAAACATGTCGTGTCCTGTCTGTCTCAATGATCATCTGCAGTGCATTATTATTCCTTTGCTGTAACTATGTGCTTTCCACCCGAAGTCAGCAGAGACTGCTGAGGAATACAAATTTCCTTTAATTTCTATGGGAATAATAATCCAACTTTATTTTATGCCTTTGAAAGTTTTCAGAGGTCATCTTGGTAAACCAGGCGTTGTTCTATGTGCTGCACCACCACATATCAGGCAACCTGCCATTCCTGAAGTATAAACTTTTTTTTTTCCCCTCCATTTTTTTCTGTTACATTACATTTTTGTCTGTCAAGACATATGAGCAAGTTTGAGCTCCCAGTAAAGGATTTTATACCGAGATTGTACAATTCATTTAGGGTAAATGATGAACAACAATTCTAAGGTCAGGAATTCTCAAAAGTAGGTCAAAATCCTCTAAGATTTCAGAGTGTTGCTGTTCTCTAGCAATTTTGTTTTGCCTTGTAAAAACACAAATTTCCAGCCTCTGTTTTTCCTTTTGGTAACTTCATTGCCATATTAGTGAAAAAGGCTGTAAGCAGAGGACATGTGTTCTTGTATGAAGATTTTTACAGTGAGCAAGGGAAGTTTTAGAACTGAGAGGAGGATTTTATGCCTGCACTTTAATTTTTTCCTCCTTAAAAAGTGAATACAGCACTTCAGGATTTCTTCTTTGTTTAGTGTATGTTAAAAGTTCAACTGCATCTTTCAAGGTCTGTGTCTGAAATGCTGGGATATGCAAACACAAAATGTGATGTCCCTTGTGTCACAGGGGGGTGGGGGTGGGACAAGGTGATCTTTGAAAGTCCCTTCCAACCCAAACTGTTCTGTGAGTCTATGATTCTGTGAAGAATCATGGTTTTAGCTGTATTCCTCCTTTCCTTCCAGTTGTGTTGCTGTACTTAATACTTACTTTTGTGATGTGTTAAAAAATGGTATAAAATGCATATCTTTAAATTATGTCCTGATATACAGTGATTGTGAGTTGTGACTATGACCTGCCTGTTCAAATTTTCTAAGGATCAGACATCTACGTATGGAAAAGCCAGCAGAGCATTTCACAGTAAATGGCAGTTTCGTTGCCACCTTCAGGGGATATGAAACTTTAAATGGACATAATGAATAAATTACCTCTTGACTTTAGATTTGTTCCTTCAAAACAAGCACTGCTCATTGTCCCCTTGTATTTCATGGTAGGTATGCAAGAGGCTCATTTTCTTTGCGATTACTCCATCAAGGTCTGGCCTGTGTTACAAAATGCAAGGAAAAGCATTTTTATTGTAACCAAAATGAATGTGGAGAAGTCACAGTTATTTTCTTTTGATCTTCCTGGGATCTGTGGCTACAAAATGGGAGAAATTCCAAAGTCTTCATCAAGACTTAAGAGATTGCACTCTTTCTGTTGATTTTTACTTGGGATGCTTTCAGATGCTGGGGCAATTAGCAGCTAAACTAACTACAACTGAAGAGTGACTGCTCCATCAGCAAGTGAAGCCAATGGGCAGTGAAGGCACACGGCATAATTCAAGTGTCCAGCACTAGGTTTGGGCCTAGACTGCCACCAGTAGGAGTGGGGAGCTGGGTATGTTGGCCAAGGGCTGAACCATCTGCTGCGAATGAGGATTAGCTGTTTTCAGATGTTGTGCAGCCATGCTTGAAAAGAGCTCTCAGTTCAGGAGCTGGGAAGCAGCTCGTGCCTGAGGCAGTCACTGTTTCAGCAGCAGATTGTATATGGCCTGTGGTGGCTTGTTCTCTTCAGATCTGTTTGGTTGTGTTTTTTTTTCTTTTCATTTTCCCTGGGCATAAAAATAGAAGGAAGAAGCCACTTCAGATAGGCTAAGATCTCCCAATGTGACTTAATTTAAGAAAGAGCCCAAAGTAGAAATCCCGAGGAGGTGTCTGGTATGGTCCTAGGCCCTTCCACAGCTTGTTTTCCAGCCCTAAAGCAAAACTTGACATGTGAAGCATTGATTGCAATGAGCAACAGGTTGGCTGCCTTGGTTTTTGAGGTTTTTTTTTCTTTTTTTTTTTTTTTTTAACTGTCTTAGCCTTTCTGCCAAAATCTTACCATTTTCTTTTAGTACAAGCATGAGAGTCAAAAGGGCATTATGTTTTCCCAGGGAGAGAATGGGTAATTCTTATCAGCCAGACACATTTCTTACACTCTGTTTATAAACATGTGTTGAGAAAACAATTGGTTCTCTTGCAGTTTTTTCAGTTTCCTTATTGTGCCAGTAGAGATGAAAATATGAGTCTGGCCACTTTGCAGAGCTACTTTTCAATATATTCTTGTGGTACTATTTCAGATAAGTATTGGTTGCCTTTTTTCTCCCCCCCTGCCATTTTGCACACCCTTTTATGTATGCCAGGAGGTGTTGCTATTTTTAAAAAATGTTTGCAAATGGGCAGTTTTAGACAAGGCTTTGTGTTAAGAGGTGAACAAGAATGGGAAATGAAACTTTTTCCAAATACTCTGGCAAATGAATTGGATACCAGTAGTTTTTTTGCCATTCTGGGTTTCCTTTATGTTTAAACAACAGCAGAGAGCTACCTTGACAGCTGGTCCTGCAATCATATCATAATGCTTGTCCAGCAGCATCACAAATTTTTATGTACCTGGTAAATCAAGCAAGGATAATTCCCAGTGTCTTTTGGAAGTTGCAATTCAACTATTTTCTACTGTTCCTGTCCCCAATTGGTCTCCTCTCCAGCTAGATGAAACCTTTTAGGTGGCAATGCTGTGTCTTCAGCCTGGTGCATTAGCTATTGGCTGGGAATAACAGCTGGAATGTAGGTGGTAACAACCCTAGATGAAACGTAAATGCAGAGTATTGTTGCCTCTGCTCTTCTTCCTCCATGTTCCAGTGCTATTTCTGGCACAGGTAGAGGTTGAAGATGGGGCCAAGGTACACAACTTTGTCAGGGTTTCAAACCCCACCAAAAGTTTTGGGGTTGTCCAAAGTCACCCTTTAAAGCTTGTGCCTACCTTTAAGTTTTATTCAATGCTGCAGAAATTTCACTCTTCAATCCTTAAGTGCCACTTAAAAGTGCACATCTAATCTTGTGCCAATATGAGTGCTTCCTGCATCTTCTCTTCTCTCTGAAGGTTGTTTCATTGGCTGTATTTCAAGAGCCAATGCAAAATCAATTGGAAGTGAGGTTTGTGTTTGTGTTGGATGTAAGCGTTAATGGTTGAAAGGTTTCTGTTGACATGTTTGAGGGTGCACTAGGTCAGTCTCATCACTCCTTCTGCTGTGATGGATAGGGTAGGGGTTTTCCTTTGTAAAGTGTCGGTGGCACATAGTTAAAATCTCCATTTTTATAAATCATTGGCTTCCCTAGACTGCTTTACAATGGCATGAAACTGTAGTTAAATAATAACCCCAAACTTTTCATCTATTGAAAGGGAGCATGCTGAGGTAACGAAATGCTGCCCCCAGTGTATACCTAGATTAGGAACGCAAAGCTTTTCATGAACTGGTGAATAAGTAATTTGTTTACTCCCTCACAAAACCCATTCTCCAGATTTACTTGGGTAGGGGAAGGAGGGAAAGGCTGACATATATTGCATTTATTTTAAAGTGACTGCAAACTTACTCGGTTGTTTTTACAACTGCCTATGGCTGTAATGTCTCTGGTTGGGAGACCTGCATTGTTGCAGAGTTGGAAACACAAAGGTAGAGGCGTAATTCTTATTTCCTTTGTGTACTTGGAGCCTTTTAGCTAAAGAAGCTGCTGAAAGCTGGGCTGCTTCACTGGCTGCTCTTGTTTTGCTCAGGCTGTAATGTCACAGCAATTTGTCTCATTAATTTGTAGCCATGAGAACAAATTATGATCTGCTGTAACGGTAATTATATTAACTAAGAAGGTCATAAAAATCATAGGGAGGAAGTTGTGTATTCTAAATATCAAAGCAGAGCAATTAGTATTTTTCCCAAATGTTTTTAATTTTAAAAAAAAACCTCTGTGGAAGTGTCTGTATACATGTGTATATACATGCATGTGAGTGGGTATAGGGTGTACCAGCCTATGTTAAATGAAGCAAAGAGCATATTCACAGTTTGAGACTAGCAAACTTTAATGAATCTCTACACATTCTCCAAGGGGAGTCAGCTGATGTAGTTGAGTGAAAAACTCAAAGCACTTAGATAAAATCATGCACAGTAGTAGGTAATGGAAGCTTTCTGTTGCATTTTAGCTCTTTAGCACTTAGCGATAAACAGCCATTTTCCAGATGGGAACTGGGTGCTTTCTAAAGAGTCCGTTTACAGTTTGCTATAGGAGAGATTAAGTGAATGGTAATAGTAGAATTAAAAACCCCCACAAGTAAGCAGTGCCTTTTGAGTGATGCAAAACGTAGGTTGGTGGTTATGGAGTTGCTGAAAACTTGCAGCTGCACCTTCTGACAGGAGGAACTGTCTGCAGGTGAACCTGAGGTAGTGTGCACTGGAAGAAGTTGCTGAGGTCCACATTTAGCAACTATTAAAGGAAAGCAGTTAATGATTTTTGGACTGAGCCATTAGCCTTCCAAAACTTTAAAATGGAGTAGCTGCTGGCAAACCTGAATTTTGGACAAATACTGAAACCAGAGTCTGGTGTAGGTTCCTTTATAAATAATGTTCAGCATTGGACACCTGGCCTAAAATAGATCAGAAGCAGAATAACAGAAACGGTCCAAGGAAGGTGGGTGCCATCCAGGAGAACACAGATGGTGTTTTCAGAAGAGGAGGAAGGAATGAGCCTCCCATTTAGGAAAAGGTTAATGTGAGAGTACATGATGGTTTTATTTATATCTCCCTTTTATTAGGAGGGTTAGCTGGGAGCTGCCATTTGCTCCTTATCTTCTCGTAACTCTCCCAACAGAAGTTTATCTGGCTGAAGATTATAACCTTTAATGTGACCAAAAATTTACAAAACATTCTCCTTTGCTCTCATTCCTTTTTCTATTTTGTTAACGTTTTAAAATCACTTTAGTGATAGGGATAGTCTTGCAACTGTAAATACACTCCTAATTGATGAACTTTTGCTTGCCTTATTCTTCAGCTGTCTGAAAGCATAAACTAGGCCTGTCATCCATAAAGGCTGCATTTCAAGATCAGACCCGAGGGTCTGTGTTTCTCCTCAAGAATAGTCACAGCCTCTGGTGTTTGAGGGAGAGTGAGAAGAGGGCAAGCAGCGTCTCTGATACTTCCCCTGAATAATCTCCCAGCCTCCAGCTGCTTTTGGCTCAGGGAATTTCCTGCACTGGATATTGTCTCTGTGTATTTAATAACCCTCAGTGAGTTTTCTTGTTCACAAACTTGTCCCTCCTTGAGCTGAGGTAAACCCCTTCCAGCTTGTGAAATGAAGGGAAATTCCTGGTACCACCTCTGCCTCAGCCACTGAGGTGGGACACACAAAGCCTGCTGTCCTAGGGTATGAGATGTGATCTTAAACTCGGGGAAGGGAAAGGCTTGGTTTGAAAAGGAAAAGAGTGATGATAAAGAATATGGATAGTTGTTGCTACAGTTGAAGTCTTGTGCTGAAAATGGGCATATGATGAAGAATAAAAACATTCCATGTGCCAATGACAGAAATCCTTATTCAAGTGACTAGGCACTTGAGTCTTTGCAGTAGCTCTGCCTGTTTGTCTTGTCAGTGCTCTTGCTCTCATAAGTATGGCTTTATTTATAAAATACTAGCTTTCAAAAGGAAGCCGTCAGGAAATGAAGAACTTTGTAGTCACAGCTGGGTTTAAAGAGTGAAGACAAAATAGCAAGCTCTTAGCGAGGCACTCCATCCATTTTGTGCGTGGAATGATGCAGGAGTTTTGTGCAAAAACATCTATTGATTCTGTAGCACAAGAAATTAATGTACTCTGTTTCATTATTTTTGGCATTACATGCTGGTCCTGTCTTTCATTTCAAACACTGAAAATGATTTTTTTTATTTTTATCTTCCTGATTTTAAAATAACTTTGTTCAAGTGCTGAAACTTAGAAAATGCATCAGAAATAGGGAACAGAGCCTCATCCCCTGAGGCCAACCCCTTTCCCTTTAGTAGGTCCCTGGCAAGGCAGGACTTGAGAACTTCCAATGAAAAGCACTCTAGCCAGGAAAGGCACTGTGACATTAGGTAGAAGCTGTGTTGTTAGAGGCTTGTGACTTGTTCAGTTCTGGATGAGTTTTCACAGGGATGGCAGAAAGATTATCCCTGACATGGCAGCCAGATTTTTATGTCTGTACTCCAAAGTGTGAATATTCTAGAGGTTTTTCAGTGAAATGGTGATAAGAATTTTCTTAAAATAATCTGTTCTGCACACACAATTTCACTTTTATATGGCTAGACTGTCAGCCTGAGATAGACTCCAAGCACTGAAAGTTTTTTATGTTTGGTATAATAACAAGCAACTTGCCCTTACAGTGTAAATTGTTTGACAGTCCACAAACATTGCTCTCAGCACCACAGCAGTAGCATCTGCTGGTGTTAAGAATTTAGCCCTAGCCAGGAACTTTTCACATGGTGTTTTGCTCTTGTTTAAACAATTTCTTGCAAGGGGGTGAAATTATGAAGCATTTCCTCATTTCCCTTGGACTGGACTCCTGTATTAAGGCAATTACAGTATAGAACAACTGCAGGTAAAGCCCAGACTGTGTCCAAGTCCGTGCTTCAAGGGGAAGCAAAGTTATTTCTATGGGACTGAAGGGCAGCATTTCTCTGATAAAGGCCAGTCCTCTGGAATGAAGGTTAAATGGGAACGATGGTCCCCTGCCAACCTGCCGGAGAGCTGGGGTCGTGTCATGTTGTCTGGCTTAGTGACAACAGGCCAGGGCAAGAAATAGCTTCTGAATGATGTTCTTTATCTGGTAACCAGTCAGGAAGCTGTAGCTGTGGTAGCAGTGAAGCTAAGTTATTTAAAACCACTGATAATTAAGAGATTACTAAGTGTTGGTTGCTATGCTATGTAGCTGACCCTTTAATAATTTTTTTTTTTTTAAGAATATCCAATATTTAGTTAATGTTTGTTTCCTGTTTTCACATTTTAGCGGCTTCATTTTCCTCTGCAATAAGAAGTTACTCATATAGAAGCAAACCAGCCTGTTTTGTTCAGAAAGTGTCTACTAATAATTTTATCACTTGCTAGTGAGGTGGTCATTGTCCCATGATTTTTTATTTTTTAACTCCTTAATTTCAGTGGAAGAAGTATGTTCTATTTGGAAGAGGTTTCTGGCTGTATGATGAGAACATGGTCTTGAAATTGCCTGTTGATATGAATAATATCATGTGAATAACTTGTGATAACTTGTGATGCATATGGATTTGATTGTGGCTTTTTGGAGGCTGTCCCCAGAGTGCCTCCCTGGATGAACACGTGCATGCATGTGAACGTCTGTTCTTGGGCCAGTGTTGAAACAAGCTGGAGCTGCTAAGAAAGATTTCTTTCATATTTTAACAGAACCTGTGCACATGTGAGTACTTTAACCATGGCTTTTAGAGATGTTCATTTTCCTTCCGATGCTTGTCCTATATGGCTTATTGTGGCATTTACATGGTCTATTTATCAGCTCTGCATCAATATTCAAATACTGTTTTAAACCTTGCTTCCAGGTACATCAGGCAGCTAGACACCAATGCTTCTTGATATTTAGTCATTCAAAGTCTTAATTGAGGATCTGGTTCTCTTTGCCTCTTCAATTACTTCTCCTAACGCTGCATTTAAGTCTGCTGGGCTTTTAAGGATGTTAGAGATTTGGACTACTTCCATTTGCTTCATTTTGTCGTTTTTTTCAATCTGATCTTTACAGTGATGTGGAGAAAATGCTGTGCCTAGCAATGGATGTGCTCCTGGGATCCTTTCTGTGGATGAGCAATGCCCCAAGCCTGAAAATGTATTTATAGCTTGGTATTGACACAGCTCTCCCCCTGGTAGTGCTGCTGTGCTGACATGCTCACGGGCCCTCAGCGTCACTGCGAGAAATGTTTCCTTAGCATGTTATAATCAGTGTGCAGACCTGAAGGAAGACACGGCTGCTGCCTGACTCCTATCAGTTCCCAGCCTTAGTTGGTTGATAACAGGGATGGAGACTTGCCAGTTCTCAGCTGTGTCCCCGCTGTGTGAGTCAGGGAGGGTTTCACTCACACTTGTTTCTTATTTCCCCTCCACTTGCTGTCAAGGTAGGACAGATCAGCCACTGCCCCTCTTTAATCAGTCATCTTTGGTGACATTGCCTGCTTGGCCTGTGGTAACCATGGTGTATGTGCACGGGGGAACAAATGTGTGTAACCGAGACACACTGTGCATGGGTTTCAGGTCCTGGTGCCTGTAATATCAGCACTTGAACCTAAATAATTCCTAGTGAGCATGGTTCATAGGGGTTTCTAGGGGAAGACCTGGGTCCCGTAAAGGCCCAAAGGACTGAAACTTTAGAAACACTGTTTTCTGCTGCGCACGAAGCTCAGCGTTTCAGGAGGCCGGGCTCTGCTCACCGCGTCGCATCTCGCTTCCCGGCCGTGCGGCACCAGACACCGCTAAAAGGGACTGACCCACGCGTGTTCTGGCCCGTTGTGCCCGGGCCAGGGCCGCAGGAGGACACAGAAATGCCGCCAGCCGCCTTCAAACGCGGAGCTCTCCGTGGCCGTGCGCGGCAACGCGTCGCCGCGGCCGGAAGAGGGAGGCCTCGCCTTCCTCTTCCTCCTCCTCTCCCTCCTCCCGGCCGCTAGGGGGCGCCCGGCGAGGGCGGGCCGTCGGTCTGTTCGTCCACCGGTCCGCCTGGGCCCCTCGGCCGGCTCCGCTGCGCCCGGCCCCGGGGCCGCCCGCGCAGCCGGCTCTGGCTCGCCGGCTGGCGGAGGCGGCGGCCTCCCTGCTTTCCAAAAAGTTATTAATAGTTATTAATATTGTTGTTTCCTGCCTTTAGTTCAAGGCTGTGAATCGGGACACGCTCCTAATGAGGAATCCGAGATAATCCTTACCGATTTGAGAGGACTCTCTACGAAGCAGTAAGAAATGACAGCTTTGGGTGCTGTCAGGCTGATGTTTACAAGCTTAACTACAAACTTCGATGAGCTGAATTTCTGTGTGGTTAACTGGTTAACAGATAAGTGTTAAAACAAAACATTTTCAATCTTGAAAAGAGAAAAATGAATTTTCCATATGCTTTCCAGCAGTGCTGAAGAGATGACTTTTTAGAAACGAAGTGGAATGTTGTATAGAATGTAACAATTTTTCAACTCTAGTTTGTTTGGTTTTAGCTGGAGGTGCATAACCTTTGCTATCAACAAACTGCACAAACACCTAATTTCAGTATTTCCATGATAGGTGTAGGGCACCATGTATGCAGCATACTGAAGTGGTTAGGAAAGTGGTGTCATTATGCCAGCTACCCAAGGAGAAAGGTACTCATGTTGCATTTATTTTTACCCAAGAGTAACGTAGCCATAGGAAATGACGCCTAAATCATGTTGCATCTGCCATGGAGGTGTATGAGCTGTGCACATGTGTGTGTTTTGTGGTGACAGCAAGCGTCTCATGATGAATAGAACCTATATGGATTTTGAGTTGATGCTCTATTGCCACCTTCTGCTCATCCATCTCTCCACCACAGGCTTGCAGTGCTCTAATATGCTGCAATAGGGAACTTGCATTAAAGATGACATTTGATGATGCAGCATTTTAAAGAAGCAGTGCCAAAAGGAAATGTCAGTTCCCCTCCTCAATTCCTCTCTGTTTAAATAACAGAAGGAATATGTCTTCCATAGGAAAATGAATGATAGCTTTCATCATTTTGAAAACTAAGATGTAAGCCATTTCTCTGGCAGGAGTAGCTCAGTCTGACTTCGATTAGCTTAAAAGCTCACGAATCACAAAATGCAGAGGACAATATTTGCGTATTGCATTGTGAATTGCAGAATTTATGAGACTAATTTAAACCTCTGAGCATTTTAATAGAGAGTAGAAGCAATTGTAGAAGTAGTATTGAGTGCTTAAAGTGTATTGATTTGTTCCTGAGATTTCTACTTGGTGATCTCTAGAAAGCACACCCCTGAATATTTGTCCTGTCAGCATTTATCACTTACTGTATGGCCCGAACACTGGCTTTAGCTCCTCCTGTCCATTAGGAACTCTCTTCAGGCTGAGGGAGATAGGAAATATCAGCTACTTTGGAATATTGCTAGTAGAAATCTGTCCTATTTAAAATGCTGGAAATAATGAGCAATTTAAATTATAGCTGAAAGGCATATTAATCTTCTAGTAAAATTAATGATAGAAAGGGAACAGAGGAAACCTCATGGTGTTCCTTAGAGGTACTTTTAGCTGAGAGAATTAAATTCTGGAAACTTCACAGATTCTGAGATCTGTGAGGAAGCAGGTGTATCATTATATACCAGTTTCTTCCCCTTTTGGCACAGCTCACCTAGCGTAGCAAATTCCTGTTGTCTGAACATGCTGAACACCTGCAGTTTGTGAGGGTGAGGAATGTCGAGTCTTGAGTTGTAAGGGAAATAAATCTGGCTAGCTAGCAGTAAGTGTACTGGGGAGGGTAGTGGGTCCCCAGCTGCATCGTATTTTACCCGTAATTTATAAATAGTGCAAAATAGGCTCTTGAGACTTACAGAAGCAAACGGGATACGTCTTGATGGAGCTTAACAACCCTGATATTAAAGGCTAGAAAAGGGATTTGCCTCATCTGTTACACTAGGGTAAAAATTGCTGTGGCTGCTGAAGCCAGCTGGCTGCTGAGCTCAGGTACCTGAGCAACCTCCTTGCTTTATTTTCATTTATAGCTCACTAGACATCTACCTTGTACGTATCCGGTCTTTACTGGTAAAATTTATTTTGAAATACTGTTCTTAACACTTAGAATTGCAAATTAGATTGAAGTTATCCCAAAATGTCGAAGTAACTAGGGAATCACAAAGAGTCATTTCAGTTTCTATCAGAATCTGGATTTTAGTCACATTATGTTTAGGGGCTTTTTACTATTTTTTTTTCTAGCTTTATAGTGTAGTATTAACAAATGTATTTAAAAATTGGCTCTCACTTGAGGCAGCTTTTGAGGATGCTGTTTCAGACTGTAATGAAATCCTGACATTTAGTCAAGCTTTGACATTTTCTGTTAGAGCAGATTAAACCCTCTGTCGTGAAGGTGCATTTCAATAGAGCAGAAAATGGCAGTCAGGGGGTCATGTTTACTTCTGATGTAATGTCTGACTTGTAGGCGACAAAATAACATCAGAATTGAACTTGGTCTCTATATGGAGCTCAGGGTGTGTCAAATGCTTTCATGGACTGCAGTTTCAAAATGCCCTTCTACTTTTTGTTTTAACTATAAAACGAAGTTCTAACTGAGTCAATTCAATTAAATAGAAATAGTAATTTAATTACGATATGTACCTAATGTTCCTATCAAAGCTGTGGGGAGAGTTCTTCAATATAGATCATGTTTCATTTTATTTGTGTCTGGGTCAGCTCAACCTTTATTGTGTGTACAGGGCTAGCATATTAATATGAATTCAAACACAACAGCATATTTTGTTCCTGTAGTTTCCTGCATTTATCTCCTTGCATGTAGCCACCTCCTGTCTGGGTGTGAAGAAACTGTTTGACCTCTTAAAAGACATGAAGCATCAGACCATTGCCTGCTTCTCTCCAGTGCATCAAAAAGAAGAATATTCCTAACCCCACTCAGTGTGTTGTGGTGTGCCCAGTGTCTGTGGGCATGTTGTCTTCTGTTGTGCCCCTGCAAGCACAATGTTCAAGTCAAATTGTTTTATCAAAACTGTCAGAAAACTAAATGAGGACTCCTGTCTTTGATTGTCTGCTTGGGCCTTTCTGTAGGTCATTTCAGAATGGTTCTGGAAAACTCCCTTGTGATAATCTAGGCAGAACAAAGGGGAGTTAAAGCTACAGAATCTTTTGCACCATAAAAAACCCCCGGAAATTATGTTAAAATGAAGTTCTACCAACTGTTTTTGGGGTAACAGAGGAAGTAGGAGAAACATTGATAAGCTTTTGATGTTCTGTCTCTGGGAGCTTGAGTGCAAGCAGATGTCTGGAAAATTTGTATTTAACTTTTCTGTCTCAGTGTAGGACATTCTTTTATATTTTATTTGCTCTAGAGAGAGGCACCATTGGATTCTGCTCTCTTGCTTCCATGAGGAATAGAAAGGGTTAAGTGCATTTGATGAGGATATTTTCATTCCCTCTTTATCACAGAGAGCCTGGAACACAGATGCATTTTTGTGCCAAGCAAATCAAAAGGTCAGAGGAGAACACAGTCTGGTTTTGCCGAAGAAGTGCCCGTGATCCGCAAAACAAGGTGGTTGTCTGCTGTTAGTGAGCACTGGTGTAACGAGCTGGGCTGCTAAGAAAGAGATGACTGCTTAACCTTCTGGTAGCAATGCTTTGTATCGCTTGCAAAAGGAAACATTTGCTTGGAGTTTTTGGATAAGGCAGTACTAAAATAGCACAAACTTTCACAGTTTGCTCAGGTTTTATTTAGTGAGTGTTGAGGTGATGTTTTCCTTCAGTGGAAATTCTTGCTGCTGATAAGAAATGATGCAAGAAATCTTTAAAGAACTGCTTGTGTTTGATGTAGGAAGCTCTGCTGCTCGTTTCTGCTCATCTCTGCTCTGGGTTGCTCATCAGGTCGTTGCTGGGGCAGAAGGTAAATGGCCTTTAATGCTCAGGCCGTATCCTTGAACCTCCCTCTGCAGGAGCTATTTGCAGGTGCATGAAGGAACAGGCTGGCTCCAGTGCAGCCTTGCTGTCTTTTGGCAATGGGAGCTGTGACATGTGGATAGTTGTGTTAGAGCTATGTGTGACTTATGACCAGGGAACTAGGAAATGAACCAGGCAAGGGAAGAATAACACCAGAAACAGAGGGAAGAAGGATCAGAGTGAGGTGGGGAAGAGTGAGGGTGAGATAGGAGGAAAAGGAAGACAGGAAAAAAGAGTCGAGGGAAGATAGGAGAAATGTCAGTCTAAGGCTTTCTACCTAAAACATAGGGAAAGATTTACCAAGCTGTGGTGTCTAGGTCTGCCTTTGCTAGAATCTTATTTGAAGCTTTATCACTGTAATGTTTCCTTGCGAGTGGGTCAGTGTATCCCAGTTAAGCTCATGTCTTCACTGTGGTCATAAATAGTAACCTTCCCATCTAATGTGTGTCTTTGGGAAACGTGCCCTATGGATAATAAATGGAAGAAGGTCAGTGGGAAAGTGACCACAGCAAACACAGCTGCCATCAGCTACTAAAGTGGAAACCAATTCCCTCATGTTTTAGAACAAGCACTCTTCCTTTTGTGTGAGGGAAGGTCAAGAAATTGGCTTCCTCTTCTCACAGATGTGACTCCTGGGTTGATTGGCAGGGCTGAAAACCATGTTGTGTGCTCTTCTGGGCAGTTACATCCATTAGGAGGCCCTGTGTGTAATGGTGTGTGTGAGTTCTCTGGCTTTTTATGGTGTCCCAGTGGTCATTCCGCATCTATACCTGTGAACTTTGTGTGTTTTCCAGAGATGCAGACACTGCAGTTAATGGCAAGTCTTGGTCTCCGTTTGAAGGCAGCCAGTGTTTGCTAGTGTAGAGATGTGGTGTCTCTTCAGCCACATGGCTGGGATTTTTCAGCTCAGTGTTTGGAGCCCTAGATGGTTTCCCGTGTTGTGCTGCAGCTGTCAAGAGCGCTGGTAATGAGTCTGCAGCTAACTGAGGATCTGCTGACAGCAGGGGAAGAAAGGAACTGCATAATTTCATTATCCTTATTACTTGTAGGGAGCAAATGCTTTATAACCTCCTCTCTTCATTGATACTAATGCCTTTGGAATCCCTTTGTTGTGTTAAATCTCAGCCAGTTGAGGATACCCCTTTGAGGCTGTAGTAGCTCAAATCTGAGCCTGGCATAGAGCTATACATAATTTCAGGGGTCATAATCCCAACATATCTCTGCTTTTCAATTTCCATTCAGTTCTAGGCTTTAATTGAAAAGGAAACATTTTATCCCTAATTGTACGATCGACGCTTTCTTAGCAGTATTTTGAATGATTTTTGAAGTTGTTCCTTCCAATATAGCTTCAGTTGTGTAAGCCAAGAACGTTGTTTTCTGGAAAGTCATTGGCTTCCTGTTCCTAACTCTCTGCAACGTCACTCATATGACAAGGAATCTGGTGAGATGGTGGCTTTCAGTGTCCTGCTGAGCCATTTCTGCAAACAAGGGGGGGGGTTGGCCCTGCTTCATACATGAAATTCCTGTGAACTTCAAGATCATCGTGGGTTTGTTTGCGTGAGTTGTGGGGTTTTGTCTTTTTCTGTTTTCTTTCTTTTTTTGTGTGGAACAGCTCTGCAGTGGGAAGAAGTGGTGCCATCCAAGAACACCAAACCCTTCACTTCGTTTTTAAATTATGAATAGGCAGCATTGTTGGATTTGAACGGAAACCTTTATGAATATATTTAATTGAAGATACCGGAGGCTTGCAGGAATACAGAACATTCTATAGTTGTTAATTTGGAATTAAAATTCATTATTAATGAAATACTGATATTAACAAACCACATCTTTATTATATTTCTTTTTTAGAGATTATATTATTAGGCTTTTATGAATTTCTGAGTAAACCTTGTGATCAGGAGCTTGCTTGCTTGCTTGATTCTCTTTATTAAAGTAAATTTACTCTAATAAAGATTTTTCTTCTCTCTCCCCTGTCCCCCCCAGTAGTGTCTCAATTGCTTCTGGGTAAGGAAAGAGCTTATTAGGGTTATTCAAGGGCACTGTAGACTTAATTTTTCTTTGTTTCTGGTTGGGAGCAGGAGCTGGCTTAGTAATTTTTCAAGAGGAGCCCTCTGTATGTATAAGCCCTGACCTTTAATGATGCTGTCAGCCATTTGATAGAACGATTAATTTACTTGTAATATTTTGCAGTATTAAGGATCCTGACACGTTTTACAAACATTATCTTGGTTTTGTTCTTTGCTGCCTGCCAGCTAGAACCTCCTGTTAGCAGGAAAGAAAAGGATGAGGAGATGTGTCTGTATAGAATGAGTATATTAGTCAAAAATACAAGAGCTTTCTTCTGTAGAATTGGTTTTATCACATCAGTAATGGCAGTCTTCTTCTGTCTCTCTACACACGTGCACAAATCTAAAATGTAATTATGCATTTTTTCCCCATTTCCTAAGTAATGCATGATATGGCCAAGACTAAATTGCAGATTAAGGATCAGCACATCATTTTGTTGACATCCAGAAGTGCTTCACTGACCAAGTTTTGGATGAGTAAGGTCTGCACCCAACGAAGAGGGATATTCTAAACCCAGATACTGTTTTCTTTCTGGGTTGCATGTAGGAGACCCTCTGAAGAGAAATTTTTTTTCAAGGTACTGCAGTTTGTTGGTCCCACTCCCTGTGTTGTCAGGCTATACATAGACCTCTGAAAATTATTTGAAGATGTGAGCATAGGAATGATTTTTCCTTAAGTTATATTTTCAAAAGGTGTAAGTGTATCTCAAATACATCAGAATGTTCCAGTGTTTCAGTTGTGTTCAGTATGTGCCAGGAAGAAAAACAGATGCTTTTTTTTTTTCTGTGGCAGCTGAGCTGAAGTCAGTGCTGACGTTCTTGTTTACAGCAATGTCATCCTAGAAACAGTCTATTCAGAAGATTTCTTGTTTTCTTTAAAGTCGAATATTTGAAGTCTTAATTGTCATATTATTTGGATTTTCTGATCTTGAGGTAATGAAATTTAATACTGACATTGGGTGTTGTGGAGTAAGACCCTGCTATGTGACTATTGAAGTCACATACGGTGTAATTACTGGTTAGAAAATGATATGTAAAGCAGTCACTGACCAATATAGTCTGATGTACCACTCATTTTATAGAGGGCTTATTTTTGCTATTTTTTTTTCTTTTGTTTTGCATGAGCTTTTGATTTGTGTTTTTCAGTCCCACTCAGTTTGAATGCAAGATGCCTGCTGTGGGAGGAGGTAATGGGAAGAGACAATGGCATCTGCCTTAGCTGCTAATTTTAACCTCTAGCCATCTTTTTCTGTCAGGATGCACTGTGCAGAAAGAAAAGCTTGTAGGCAAGCAGGGAGCAAATAATTTTCCCCAAGTAAAGAAATTACATGCCAGACAGAAATGATTCTGCCCAAATGACTGATCTTCTTTCAGTATCATTCCTGAAGATTTTTTTAAGCTATGGCTGAATCCAGATAAAACAGGCCTGACACAGTGCCAAAGCCACTCTGAACACATCTCATGTGAAGCTGAAGCTTTTTATCACTAGAGATGCTTTTTGGTACTCATTCCACATACAAAGTTCCTAAGTTAAATTTGATTTGGGACAACTGGATAAAACAGGCAATCAATGCTAGGACTCAAGTCTCTCACCTCCGTCTCCCAGCGCCCTGGTTTTATGAGTGTTTGTAGCTGAGGAGACACTCATCAGTAACAGTTTGCTTGATGAATTAGCCTTCTTTCTTGATTGCAGATTGTCTGCAAACAGATTGCAATTTTAACAAACTTGTTTGCTGTTTATAATGATTCTGTGCATAACTTTTTTTTTTTTTTCCCCCCCTGAAAATTGCTGTTAGTAGTAAGACTTACTTTGTGGTCCTGAGAGAACGCTGAGAGCAAACTCTTCCCATAAAACATCTGTGATCATCAAATAGAAAATGTAGGCACACAGTTGGAGAAAAAGCATCCAGAAGTCACTGGGATGTTTGCATATCATTTTTCTCATTATTTGTTCAGCTGTAACAGTGAGTGAAAATTGACACCATCTGATGGCTCTTCAGTAGTGTGTGTAAAATGAGTCTGGTGGGCTTCAGGGAGTTCCCAGCAGGCGTATCCTCGTCTCTTGGATCACCTCCACAGGTCACATTAGCTGACAAGCCCCTTGCTGCTAGCTGCAGAAAGACCAAGCAACATGCAGCTCTGGAGTCTGGACAGTGTTTTCGTGCAGGATTCAGTCCTTCTCAACTCACTGGGGAAATGCTGCTGCAACAGTGCAGAAAGGTTTGTGATGCCCCTTTTCCTACTGCACCTGTTACTGTGGTCCTAAAAATGTTCTTGTCTTCACAAGTTACTGGTATGTCTTTTGTTCCTAGCTATTCCTCCACATGCACTGTAATTTTATTTTGCTACCTGGCTATTTTCTAGCCAGAGCCAAACCACCATCTTTTCTTGGATTTGTTTGGCAGGGCCGGGGGAGGAAATCGCTGTGATAAGGGTCAACGAGCAGCCATGAAGTTTCCTATCAGCTAGGACAGCAGGTAGCGCTGGTCCCAGCTTCCTAGCTAGCTTTGGCTTGGCAGAGCTATTAAAGTTAAAGACCAGTCCATTCAGTTCTTGTCTGATTTTCCTGCTAAGGTTGCTGACAAAGACTGTTTGTAGTTGTATTTCTGATGACAGTTAGTTGTCTTAGAGTAATTATAAAGAGATCACCAGCTTGTCACAGAATAATGACCCTGCCCCTGCACTGCTGAAGGAGCTTTGATCCAGCTAGCCTTGTGTGGGAGATCTTATAGTCAGGTAGCAATTTACTGAGCTGTTGTGCCTCTTATTAAAAAAAAATAATTAAAACTCGTGCTCATAATGTTTGAGGATTGGATCTGTCCAAGGATATGCTAGGAAACGTTTATTTTACTTCCTTCATTCACAGTTTGGGTTGCCATAATAGTCAACATGAAGTGTAGACTGGAAAGAGGCCAGGAGACCCATCTGCTAAAAAAGAGGTATTTCTCTAATTGCAGCCTAGCAGGCAGAGCCTGGGGATAATGACGTACCTTTTCTCCTATGAATATTTTCATGATCTTTGCCTGTCTCAGGAGATTCCCTCACTGCCATGGTAAATTGGGTCACTTGTGTGAGTACAAAAGAAAAGGACAAAAGAATGCTGTATGTTCCAGTATTACCTAAAACTATCTTCTCACAAACAAAGTAGTAAAAGGTTCTACTCCAAATTATGGGCAAAACAGCTCCTGAGGGACAGGGCGGTTTCTTCTTCTATGCAGGTACATATTTTAGTACTCTGAAATTAGACCTGTGAAAGGAAATTTCTTGCTTTAGTTGCTGTTTTAAAGTTTTTTGGTAACTGTATACGGAATCAAAAAGTATAGTAAAACATTTTCTCCTGGAGTGGCTACTATGGTGTCCTTCCACCTGCTTACACGTAGTTCCTAGTGTCCAGCTCAGTATGAGCTCTTTGTCGTACTTAGTTTTGATTTTTACCTTCAGGCAGTCTTATGGTTAAAAAAGACATGCACTTGAGCAGTGGAGTCTTTTCTGTGTGTTGCAGAACAAATAAAAATGGGTATTGCAGTGCATATATCCAGGTCACCTCCAAACAAATTCACAGCAGTTCTTTCTAGGTGTAGGACAATAAAAATATCTGTAAAGATGCATGGTTGCTTGCATTCAATACAAGCCAAGGAAAATCACAGCTCAGCCGACGTAGCCTTGCAGTCCTACCCTCTGTGACCTCTGTTGGTTGTAATTCTGACTGCCCCGATTCCCAGGGCTCATAAATATTCTACTACATCAGTGGCACAAAAGAAATTCCCTTGTAGCATTTCTCAGAAAGACCAAGTTTCTTATTAATTTTGCATAAATAGTATTTCTCCTAATGGTAAAACCCAAATGCAGTAACTCTGAAGTGGTGGTGCTTTGGCTTTGGTGGTTTCCGTACTTTGTAGCTGGACTAATGGATCAGTTTACTATGGTGGTATTCCTGTAGCATTAACAGCAGTTCTCTTTCTGCTACTTTGCATTTTCACTTGCAGCTGATCACTCAGAGATCACTTAGAACTCAACCTAAAGTTTAAAAAAAATAATTAAAAAAGGAGGGAGGGGGGAGCCACAGCTGTAGCAAAGCAATTTCTAATCTTCATATGCTGATGGTTCATCAGATCCCTGAGATACAGAATCAAAATAGCTAATCTGCCCTTGCAGCTTGTGTCCTCTTGACACTTGCTGTGTTTCATGACTCTTTTATGTTCTTATCTGGTCCTGCAAGATTACTTAGGAAAAGTGTTTTGACTGGTTTCTACTTTTTCACTCTTCATGTGGAGAGCAATTATACCATTAGCGTATGAATAAAACAAGAAGGTGATTAAGAACACATTTCAGAGACCTACCCTGAACTTTTTAGCACTTCAATGTTTGATAGAATTGAAAGAATTTCCATTTCAGCTCTTGCCTGTATGATTTTATTTTCATCTTTGTTGTTCTGTGTGATATAATGCTGTCACTTTACGTTTAACTAAAGTTTGCTTTGGTATTTATAATGCTGGATTTGCTATTCTCCTATATTTTTTCTCATCATCGTGTTGCAAATTATTGTAGAAAAGAGGAGCTCTTTAATAGGAGGAGTTTGAAAATATTTTTAGTTCTTTTGTATTTGAGGAAGTAGCATTTATTTCAAACTTTATAGTTGACTTAAACTTTAAACTCCACTATGTTATGTGTTTCCGCTTGCAGAAATAATTAAAGGTGTTCTTTTGAGTTACATGTAGATGATGTATGGTGGTAAGATGCATAAATCAAATAACTGTCTGGGGTAATGTAATACAGTAGAATAAGCAGAAGGGTTCACCTGCTTGAAGCCAGTGGCCTGGAGAATTAGGATTTTTTAGCCAGTCACATTCAAGTAAGTAATTCTATTTGGATTTTTTTTTTTTCCCCAAACAATATTTAGTGTTCATAAGACGTGCAGTGTCAGACTCTCCATGTTACAGAAACTGCAACCATTTGTTGTTACAAAGAAAATGGTGACTATTGTGAGTTGTGTACTGCTTGGTTCCTTTGTTGTCCTTACTGCAAAAATGTTTTCCAGACTGTTGGTTTTCACTGTTGAGAAGAAGTTGTGACCCCTTTGGGGTAGGAAGCCCATCTTTCTGATTATCCCACAGCTAGGGCTGTTGTAAAGGGCCAGAGGGTCACTTAAAGACCTTCCTAGGTGCTTTTGTTTGTATAGAAGACAAATGAGTAGAAATAACACCTTTGGGTGACTAATTTATTCACCATTTTCCAACAGTTGTGGTGAGCAGAGGTGAACTTTAAATACGGTGTAGACTTGTCCTCATTCTTTAAGAGCATTCAGCTTCTTTTTTTTTTTCCATCTCTCCCCTGCCCACTTCTGAAAACAACCAGGCCCCAACCAAACAGCCCCCAACCCCAACCAACCTGCATCTGTGAGTATGCTCTGCAGCTGTCCCTCTGATGCCACAGGGAGCTGGGGGTGTCTGTGGTGCCAGACCACGTCTCGATGAATGACTGAACGACATTTCCATCAATAGAAATGAGCAGTTCTGTGCGGCTGTCCTACCTCTTGAAGCACTCACAAGAGCACCCCTCTCTGCGACTCATACCTGTTGTTCTTACCAGGTTTTATATCTATTTCGTAGCATTTTTGTCACTGGCCTCTTCAAAGAGACATGCTGCAGTTTCACGCTTCTTGCTGCAGACCTCTCTAGAGACCTAATTGAAAGCTTTCCTGGTGTTATTTAGCCTTAGTTTTGGTATCTGCTGGAAACAGGACAAAGCAGAAGAAATAGAATTTACATGTGTCCTAATAGGTTAGTTGCTTGTTAGTAGGAAACTCATGTCATCTTAAAGAGATTTTATGAAAATTATATGAAGATTTCTTAAAAGTCAATCTTACAATTCGGTTACAATATATTTTTTAAAGATCGAATAATGCTGCTTTATTTTGCAATTGAATTGATGATCTGTGAGACTTCAAGTTGTCAATGCTCATAGACTAATGTGTTTAAGGATAAAAGTATGGCGATGTTACAATTTAATGAGATGCTGTTTTGTGTTATAAATAGTCCAGTTGACAGCTGATTGTTCCAGCTCATAATCACAAAGGGAAGAGCCTGTGACCGTGGGTTAGATGAATGTTGTGGTTTGCCAAGCTCAGTTTGTGGATGTGAGGAAGGCAAGGGGAATTTGATTGTACGAGTTTGTCCCTCATGAGTGGGCGCCATTGTCAACCCATTTCTCATCGCTGTGGGTCTGTAAAACAAATAGTCTTAATTTTTTGTTATCTTAAGGGACTGGGAATCTCTGATGAAATAACTTGTTTGGCATCTTCCATGGCCAGCATCAATTGTGTAAAGCAAACCAACAACCTTGCTCAGCTCCTTGGTAACTCAGTTTCAGTGGAGGATGAATTCTAGCAGTTCATGTTCATGCCAAAATTGACCTAAAGTGGGAGTTACAATGAAGATGGCATTGGGTTGGATTCTCTTTTGCACCACTTAAGCAGACTTGTGGGGTTTTTAATTGGTTTACACAAGAAGTAAGTGTATATATTGAAATGGAAATACAGAACAAACAATTGTACATATGGGAGAAGCAACTTGTAACACTGCCTTACCCCTCCTGCTGTAAAAGCCTGTTCTTGAGCTTTTCAGATGCTTGAAGAACAAAATGATATACTTGAAAATGCCCAGTCCCAGGAGAAGAAAATGCAGCTCTGTCAAGCAATCTGTCAGCCCTGGGAAAAATTCAACTAGTAGAAAGCACTTAGCTTTGCTTGATTTAGCTAGATTTTAATGAGACACTTTCCACTGTACACTCAGCTGTGCCATGAGGTGACCAGAAGAAAGCAAGTAGGAGGTCAGAGGGCTCTCCATTTGTTCTCATTTGGAACAGCAGCACAGGCTACTATGTGAAAATTGAGCCCAAGTTTGACAGCCCAGAGAAAAAGATGTGTTAAAAGCAAGGTGGAATAGCTAGGTGGAAGTACCTCAGCTCTGACTGCTCCACAACATACTGGTGCTTTATGCTGGACAGTTTTTGAATTAGCGTGTGACATCAAGCTTTAGTGCATGCTACAATACTAATGCAGAAGGCAGGCAAACCTGCTTTTTGGTAGTCTGCCTGTACACTTTTGTTAGATAAATGAACAATTTGAGAAGGAAATTTTATAAATGTACCTTTCTATTAGGCTTTTCAGCCTCGACGTATCATGAAGTGTCTCACTATGGCATTTGAGACAGGTTTTTGGAGTTATTTGAGCTCTCAGCTGCCATTCGTTTCAACTGTTAGTATAGGATGTGCGTTGGCACATATCCGATAAGGAGAAAGACAAGGCAGTGCATTACAACCCCCTTGTTCCTAATGATTTTGTAGCTGAGTGCAGCTACTCTCTGAGTGATTTATAGCAATGCATCACCTCCAACATTAGGCCTGACATGCAGAGAAGACTGACTTTTAAGCTTACCTATGAATACTACAGACATCTTTGAATTCAAATTGTGTCATATTGTTTGATTAACATGGTTCAATATTGTTAGTATTAATTAAAATGACAGAAAAAGCATATTCTGTCACATCTCATCTCATTTTTGGTTTTGCAAGACCATCTTTCATTGGCAGAAAATCCATGAGTCAAGAGTGTCTTTACAGGAATGTGGGTTTTTTTTCTGTTTATTCATAAAATCTACTTGAAGCCCAAGGAGCCCTCTGGTACATTCTGCAATCTCATCAAACCAGTTTGGGTCAATTTGTGTGATGAAATGTGAAAAAGAATCATCTTGCTTCTCCAGGCTTTCAGGAGGTTGGCTCCTACTATTTTCCTAGTTTCAGAGCAAACAAGTAGAGTGCCTTCCAAGCCCTGTGCAGAGCTACATCGGATGAACTTTCTTGCCCAGAAGAAAGGTAGGTGATTTCTGATAGGCTTCTAGAATTCCTTCTATCTTAAAGCTGTGGCATGCAGCTGATCCCTGGTACCAGCAGGCTGTACCAGTCCAGCCCCTGGCCCTGCGCGAACATGATACATGCTTGGAAAAGCTGCACTGCATAAAGCAGACTGGGTGAAAGCCGAGGGGGAAACTTGCTCTCCTGCAGCCTTGCAGGAAAAACAAAGTGTTGCCTAGGGGGGAGCAGGAAGGGAGGCTTGCTCCTCCTGCCACTTAAGTTGTCTCACTTCTGGGCTTGGGTCTTACTGGGCTTTTAATAAGGTGAGCTTCTCTGTGCTTTCTGTATGGAAAAGCCCCCGCCTCCAACCTTGGAGACCTGGTGGTGTCAGTTACTGGACATAGCTGACTTGAAAGAAATGTCAAACATTTCGGAGAGAGACTAGATGAATGATTAAGTATCATTAGATAATGTCTAGTGACATTCCATAAAAACTTTTTTACTATTGGATTTTGGTTTTTTGCAATTTGAAATATAGTGAATCTACTTACCTTTTCCTATGCTGTACCTTTTCCTTTTGTGTCTTGCTATTTTTTTATCGTCTCTACAAACAAGCCTGTTGTTGTTCTCATTTGATTATCTCTGCAAAATTAACTTGGGCTTGCCTGTCTTCTGACAAGCCTTTGAATTTTAGTATTAACGATGCATTATTAATGTTCCCAAGGCTTTTGTTGTTCTGGATTTTTTTTGAGCATTACCTTACCTTACAGTGGTGTTCATCACTTTTTTCCTTTTGAGAGTTCTTTGGGTTGTGAACCTCTAGAAATAAAGGTAGAGGAAGAGAAAGGCGTCTCTTCATAGTTACAGAATAGTTATATTCTTATATAGTTATATTCTTATAATCAATAGATCATTCCAAAACAAATTCTCATTTCTGGGAAGCTTGAGTGAAATAAAGTCATATCTACTCTTGGTTTACATAATTCTCTGGCTAAAGAAGTCTATTTAAGCCCATTCTTAACTTCTCCATTTTTCTTACTGTGCATCAAGGTGACATGGAAACACACTGGGACTCTCCGTATTTGACTCTTCATACCTACCCTGTAGTAGAGGGCTTCCTCTGTATATCTTTTAATGGATTTTCCTAGCATTGCTGTTGTGATTTGCTTCCTCTCTGCCCTATCAGGTTTTGTTTTCCATTGTGTAGTGCCTGGAATCCATCCCTCGGTCACCAGAAAGCTCTGATGACCAGCTGCAGCTACAACCTGGGCACAGCAGGTCTGGCTCCCAACGTGTCACCAGCAAAGCACCACTCTTGCTTTGGTACAGGTCTTTGTTTTCTATGGGTCCATGTCATGAATGTGGTGAGACTATTCAGCTTTTAGATGTAAGTGCTTTCCAAGTATCATTTTATCGCTTTAGCCATGACACACACATGCTATGGAGGCGTGAGTAGATTAATGAGTATTTTTAGTGCCAACTAAGTATTTCCTGGAATTGAGCTAAGCTTATATAGGTTTTCCACTTCATTTACCTGGACTCTGTTGTTTGATTTTTAATGAGGCTACTTGAGTTGAAAGGAGCTGCTCAGCTGAGTTGTGGGATCTTTCTTACAAGCTGTTGTAATCTCAAGATAAATCAGTAGCTACGGATTATGGTGTAGAGCCATAAAACTATTGGTGGATAGCAAACCCGAGAACAGTAAAGATGCTTTCTGTTTACAGAAGGTATCTCTGGCCCGGGGTTCATCTGATGACCTCAGCTGTATGCTCTGCTTTCTGAGCTTCTTGGCTTTGGACTTGGAAGGAAATTTCAAAGTTAAATAAGTTGAGCTCGTATAAGGCTAGAATGGCTGAAATTGTTACTCCTATAGACACTAACATTTCAAGTAAAAAGTTTTCTTTCATGAAGATTGTTTACCACTTTAATAGACTAATTTTAAGTAGGTAAATTATATCCTTGACCTGTTTCTGTGGAACAATGCAAATTCCAGTTGCATAGTACATAACATGCTGGTAAACCTTAATTGTCAGAGTTTTAGCTGAAAATTGTTAGGTGAAGTACAGCTAGATCAGTTTTCAGGTTATTTGCATGTTTATAACAAAGCCATCCAGTGACAACTGACATTTTTTTTAATTATTTGAAATGAGGGAGTGTGTACTGGAGAATTCCTGCTTCCTTCTCAGGAGCCACTCCGTATTTCTCTGATAGCAGAATTTTGCCCTGTTTATTAATAGCATTTTCTTCCCTGCATTCCCTGAAGCAACTCAGTGGAAAGAATACATCAAAAATGAAAGGAATACCATTAATGTGAATCTCTGTCATCTCACAAAACACCAGGAGTTCCCCATTAGTATGTAGATAGCACTCCAAGGGAAATGGAAATTAACTGAGAAATCTTTTGACCCAGAGTCAAATCTCATGTGAGCCCAACCTGAATGTAGTGTATCACTCACTCTTCTGTATATTCAGTGAGCTTTTCTGATGTCTTGAGAGAAATTATAGTGGGAAGAGAAAAATGTGGAAGGTTCTTGCACACTTCCTGAATTTCATTTTTTCTGCACAGTTCCTTAAAAGAGCCATAATCTTAGGGCACAGTGAGGAGGAGATACTGATTCTTCCTCTGTGACAGAACTGCGATACCCTGAACCACAATTAATACCTACAAGTAAACTATTTTCATCTTCATTAAGTAACTAAAGTGAATGGGCCCCAGAAAGTCAACTGGTTTAAACTAGTGGAGATTTGGTAGAGCCTCTGGCATGACAGTATCATGTGGGTCCAGGAGTGAAAGAGGTTTGAAGTGCTGGGCCAGGAGGTGCCTGGTCCTCCCTCCTTCCTCGCTGTCCTGGGGATGCAGCAGCTGGGCCTTTCCTGCCCCATATCACTGCACTGATTCTGCTTGGCTCTGCCTCAGAAATAACCTTGCAACAGCCAGCAGAGTGTGCCCGGGGGGCTTCTGCCTAAAGGAAGCACCGATGTTAATATAACATCAAGATTCCCTGGCTCTGTGACAGATTTTATTCTTTTTCTACTTGAGTTCCAAGTAGAACAGCAGGCGGTTTCCTAGGCACAGTAATACATGATTCCTGTGACCACATGATTAGTTACATAATTTATTGTCTGATTTCCCTCAATATGGTATTGTGAATAGTAACCAGTTAAAATAATCAGGTACAGCAGTCTCATATGAAGAAACAACACATCCATCATGAGGCTTAGTTGCTGTTAGATTTTGAGGTCATCTGAGTTATAGTGCGTTGACTTTAATAATACCACTATTGAATATTCTCATTACAAAATATTTTACAGCAAAGCATTTATGTGGCTTTTGCTTGCCTGGCAGGATTTTCCATATAGAGAAAACCAAAGACAATCCACTTTTGTTCCCTGTAATGTATTTTCTTAATAGTTGGAAGATGTTAAAAGATTGCATGAAGTGCTGAGTTGTTGTTTGAATGTTTATATAGTTTAATAAAAGTATAGCTGGTATCCAGAGAATACTGTCTACCTTGTCATTTCGTAACTGCTCTCTTTGGGATTAGTCTTTTAACTTCTTATTTGCTTTGCAAATATCTCACTGTTCCACCTGGATATTGTTGTTGTCTGATTTTCTTTGTTCTTCCAACAAGTCTTCTGCTTTGCTCCTGCTCCTGTCATGGCATGTGATGCTTTAGTTGGGCCCTGGTTCCAGCCTCTTTTCCTGGCCATGGCCGTGAGGCTCCCCAGTTCCCAGGCAGCTCCCATGGGAAGCAGCTATTGCTGCTGATGAACAGGGAAGTGGAACCTGGCAGGGCCCTGGGAGCCCAGCCTGGCAATAGCCAGGAATAGTGGGACTGTGGCCTTTGTTGCCCTGACTCGGTGCCGTTTGGGTGGAGGGGGTTCCCCCAAGTCTCCCTCTTCACAGATTCCTGCCATGCTTCACCTCACAGGCAGAGGCATGAGAACGATGGTAAAATACAGGACCTTTTAGTGTGTCCTGGTGATTCATTTTACCTCTCATCTCTGTTCTTAAGGAGTTTTTAGAATAACTCAGCTATATATGTATGAAATCTTATCCTCTCTCAACTATATAGGGCATATCCCAAAAGGGTTTTTATAATAATCTTCCTGTATTTGTGCATTTATTTACTTCAGGTTAGAGCTCAAGGCTGAACAGTTCCTGAAAAACCAGCATCTTGAAAAATTAAAATGTGCAGAAAAAATACTTTAAAACCTGGGGAGACCCCTGTTTCTTCACTCTAGTTCTCTGAGAAGTATATTCTGAAAATAAAGTATTAATTGGGCATTGTGGGACAGGGTTTTGGTTTGATTTCCCCTTTTTAAAAAATATTTTAATAAACTCAAGCAATCCAGGGTAACATCAGCATCCCGTGTTCCTAAAGATCCAGTAAGTAGGTCATTTACTGTCTTTTTGCAAATACAGAGGTTCCAGAAAATAAATCTCATGTTTCTGTCCAGTTTAAAAATACTTTTTCAAAGTTATAGGTCTATGGAGAAATTCCTGTGAGCTCTGTAGCTTTTATTTTATTACAGCTTAAGGTTTACAGTCATAGAGGATAAGATTTAAAAACCTCAATCTGTTTCTTTCCAAACCAATAACAGATGGAGCTAAATTTGCAAATAGGTCCCCAAAGATAAAAGCACAAAGCTAGGCAGGTTTGCAGGATCAAACTCTAAAGACAATCCCCGAATTAGGCAGTGATTTTCATGTGCAAAGCAATGTTATGTGTGTGCTTCCTCTGCATTAGTTTTCAAAACAAGAATGAAAAATAGTTCTTTGTGCAAAGGTGGAAGGCTGTTAGGAGTGTCTGCTTGTGGCTGCCAGCTTCAGAGAGATGCAGGTAGTCTGGCACTTGTGTTCTGCCAGTGAGGAAGGGGATTTGTGTCTGATTTAAAGTCATACATAAAGGAATCAACATGATTGTGGGGGGCAATTTCACGTAGTGAAAATTGCCAGTATTTTTTTAACATTAATGCCACTAGTAGAATTTTGAGACTGCAAGAAAGCTCTGTGGAGCTATAGCACAGGCCAGGCAGTGCAGTTTTGGGATGCTTGCCATGAGGCCAGGGATTTGTAGATGAACTGGCACGTGTCCTTTATGTCAGCTTTTCATCACAACAGAAAGGTGAATGCAGTACTTGGCTGCCTCTCTTGCAATATTGCTTCAACTGCTAGCGACCTTTGCTGTTAACATATTTCCAGCTGGAATTTTTTCCAGCAGTGATTAAGTACACTGTGCACATAGTTACTGTTAAATGGCATAAGGAGCTGAGTTTGCTGGATTCTTATTCAAAAATTGCCAAATAACACTTAATAGGAGCAGTATGCCTCACTGTATTTCACTGTAATTGCTGAAGGTTTGAGAATCTTCCCTCACTAATTTATGGAAGTTCTCTTTTTGCATGAATAAAATATGCTTTAAAAAACCTCAGTGACTTTTTTGCCTCTTTTCAGTGACACTCGAGGCAACATCTGTTTTGGAAGACCTGACTGTGTAAGCCTTGTTTGCTCGGTCAGGGAGTTCCAGAAATAGAGCCAAAAATGGAGAAAAGAAATAGAGATTGGATGAGGCATCCCCTAATTACTGTGGGGAAAAATACTCTCTGGTATGGTGATACAAAATACTGATAGTCACAAAAAGGCAGGCATAATTCCAGCTTTCCTACTGTTTGACCTTAGAGATTTGCAAGCGTGTGTTCTTGTAGCACTGTTTCTTTGTGTGGCATAAGTTAAGTTTGTTTAATGCACCATCCACTGCTAATGGAGAGCTTTTAACATTTTCTCACCTCGGAAAATAGGGCTTGGTAAGGGATGATTGCAAGGAGGGAGGATAAATTATATTGGGTAGGTGGTGGCATCTTCAGCTTTTTTATTTAGAGTGTTTTAAAAAGGTTAAAAAAGGAAAAATTCCTATGTTTAGTATGGAATCATTAAAATGTCTCTTTTCACCTATTCAGAATGAAAATTACCTGAATAAATTATGTAGGGATTCCTGTCAGGATGGTTATGGCTGAGCACCATCAAAGGACATAACTGTGGAAGGTTGTCAGTTGGCGTTTCTTTGGTCTTAAAAAAAAACCCCCTTGGGTGTATAAATTGGATACCACAATGTATGCAGACTTGGCTTTGAATCAGAACTGAGAATATATCAAGCCCAATGGTTACTATGATATGTTGTGTGGAATCTGTCTTTTATTTTGGGATTAAATTGCAAAGATGATACATTGGGAAGTGATGGGAGGCACTTGTGTTTCTGGCATCTCCCTTTTATTATCTGTACTTAATTCTGGAGCAGGAAACACTGTGTGGTGGTTGTGCCATGTATGGACAGAGCACCTGCAACCACAGGACCAGGCTGCTGCTTCCTCGCTGTGAGAGGAGATCTGCAACCAGGGCTTGCAGGCAACTGCTGGGAAGAAATCTGTGTCAGCTGCTGAGATTTATTTTTCTTTCCAGCCTAGAAAAGGAAATCAGCTATATTTAGAACACTTGAAAGAAAATGCAAAATCTGTCCAAGTTAATACAATATAGTTGGATGCTTTGCAGCTCCATGTCTTGCGTCTTCCCAGGATCCCTCTGAATAGAAATATGCAGGAAATGGAAAAGTAAAGCACCAGCTGATATTTATCAAATTGTCAGCGTATTAGCTAAGCATCTGGCAGAATTCTGTGTAATTTCCACTTGATCAAAAGTAGTACAGCTGAAATGTCAGGCTTAATCTTCATTTTATTTATGTATATTGAGGTCAAGCTAATATGATCCTGAAAAGCTGATGAAAGTTTCCTTTGGTACATGTTGGTATGGGGTCAAGATCAGGCTATTTGCCAAGTTGTTGTTGTTCTCCTGCTACGTTTCTTGCAAAGTGCAGATTTCAGGGTGTCAATCTAGGTGTGCTTACTGTTACAATAGTGATCATTCGGAGAGGAGCCAGAAATTTATCAGGAGCTTTCTCGTCTAGAAACACTCAAGTACCTCATTCAGTGACAGTTTTTCTTCCACGTTCATAGTGTGAGTGCATTTTGGACCCTGATCTTAGTTGAAGCTTGCAATTGCTATAGCATTAGAAAATACTTTGCCATGACACTGAGAGCATACTTTCCTAAAAATTGCTGTTCTTTGGCTTTTGGAAATAGAGCCGAGAAGGCCTTCTAAATTATATTTCTTTGTACTTTGGTTCTTTTATTTCAGAACATACAATTGGGTAGTATTTTCTGTTTGTTTGCTTGCATCTTGTAAACTTTATATCTCCCTTTGAAGAGACCTCCTTGAAGGTCTACTTTGATGTGGTTTGTGCTTAGTATTATTTGTTTTGAGGAGATGCAGGTTTTTTTCTTTACAGGTCTCATAGATGATGTATTTACTGAGTACCTATCCAGAACAGAGCAGTGGTCCATCAGGCTTTGTGGTGCAGCTGTCAGTGATGCTCAATTCACTGCTCTTGGCATTATCTAGGAATTCTAGTGGTAGCATGTCCGAGTTTTGTAGTGGGTAGCAGGTCCAAATCTATTTTCAAGTAGTAGCCCCTCTGTACACTTTGCTTCTACCTCTACTACAAGTGCTGTTCTGTACTATCCCCATTTTCATTCCCAGATGAAGTCCATCAAGCATCACCCGAGTGAAGAGATGTGAATCACTTGATCTTAAATTGAATCTGTGTGAAAACTCAGATGTTATTTTGGGTGTGCATACTCCTGTTTTCTGTCATGGCTGCACCGAGTGAATAGCAGAGGGAAGCCCAGCCGTGAGGAGAGGTGGCAGCCTCTGGTGGGAGTGGAGGGTGGCTGCCAAACACGGTGTGTGTGGTAGGAGTAACAGAGGTGGTGTGCTTTGCCAGGTCCTGGTTTATCCTCAGCTGGCTCAGAAACATCCTCGGTAATACAGATTGTGTAGTTCAGGGCAGCAAAGGTCCTGCACGTTCACCTTCCCTAGTTAATTGCTCTACACGCCCAGTGTACTTAAGGAAAAATCTTGTTATATCTATATGAAGCTGGAATTGAATCTCAGGGTAGTAGTAATAACTGACCCTCCTACAAAAAGTTTGCAAAATGCACTTTGTACTCGCGTATTGGAGGCACGTGTGGTGTGCACAGAGAAAGTGCTTCAGTTCAGGAGCTCGTGCTACTCGAGGAGTTGTTCAGGTGCTCGCTGGGGTTTGGAAATGAGGTTAAGCAGCTCAGCTTTGGAGGAACCTGGGAGTGCTGGGGATGGAGAGTTCGGAGCGGTTGCTAAGAATATCCAATTAGCTGGGATCACTATGGCAACGCTGTTGCCAGGATGAAAAACTTTCACTGCAATCAGTCTGAATTCATACGTACCCTTGTCTACCTATCAGAACCTCTACACATTAGAAAGTGATTTTAAATGTTCTGATCCAAAGCAAATCTTATATTAAATCCTGAAGGATCCATATTCTCTATTTGCTAAATAGCCTAGTGCAGAGGGGAAGCGATGCATCTGTGTCAAGTCAGAGAGAGCCTGACAAGCTGGGCCAGAGAAAGGTGTTGATGGAGGTAAATGCAGTCTGGTTATTCATACAGTTATGGTGTTCATTGGTTTAGTGTTTAGGTTTTTCATTCTAGGTGATGAGATGAAGTAAGTCTCTTTTGGGTTTGGACCAAGGTTTGTTTTTAGCTGCAAATTGCTTCAGGTCCATTTTATGCTTGGTCTCCCTTATTAGTCTACCATTCAGAGATTGGGACTGTGAGTACTGGTGGGGATTATTTAATGAAAATAAGCACCCAAACTCTAAGAAGTCCTCTTATTTCTACTTGAATTTCACTGCTTGCCTCAGTTAACTATTTTTAATGCAATTTTATTTCACAGACAAAATACATGTAAGAATGTTATTAATGCTGTGTCTGCCAAAGGTTGACTTGCTTTTTTGGGATCTGATGTTCTACTTTCTAGGCTAAAGTTAGTCATAGCTGATTTTTATTAGTGAGTGTCCTTCAGATGAAACAACTACATAACTGGCAAAGCATTTCACATCTTGTGATCAATGCACTCTTCTATCTTATACCAGTGACCGCAAACTTACTGACACTTCTGCAACTCTCATAAACATATTGATGTTAAAGTGATTCTCAGAGATCTTTAGATCAGAGGATGAAGGGGTATACACAAGCTAAAAAGGCTTTTTGAGGTCAGGTCCATCCACAGAAGTTGCCTTGGCTTGTGATATACATCACATGGATAATAGGAGATTTTATTTTAAAATAAACACATTTGTTTGCGTCGAGCTTTAATATTGCCTTACCCATACAGAGACCAAATCCTGTTCTTAGCTTCCAGCAGCAGCTGTGCCCTGAGCAGCATTAAAGAACATCTCTGCTTTGAAAAAGGGCTCTTGCCTGGGTTAAAACTTAACCATTTAATTACCTGAGAAATTCTAACACATTATCACTTGCTGTTGCCATGAATTGGCACAAAACTGCTTTAAAAACTAAGCGAAATAATAGACCTGTTCTATTTTGATGGAAAAAATGCTAGCTTGATCCTCATTTTGGATTCTTAATATAAACTTAACCTAGATATTGTATATACAAGTATATGCGTGTTCTATATAACATGTTTTGTATATAAACAATATAAATTTTAAAGCTGTTAGTTTTTACCATGTTCTTTGCTGATAGTATTCTATCTGAATACTGTTAATGTTTAAATTAAATGACCAACAAGTCCCAAAGTTGTTGCTTCAACAGATGAGGATTTTCTAAAAAAAAAAAACAACCCCACCCTAAACCATGTCACAAAACAAGACCCTGGAAGATGCAGATACATCCTTGAGGTGTTGTTTTTGGGCAGTGACTTTCTTGCTCTGGTACTGTTTTCACCCACTGGAGGTAGCCGCCTTTCTAAGACAGACAGATCAGTCTCATCTGTCAAGATGTGGTGGGTCAAGCCTGTGCAACACTCGTGTTCTGGCCTCAGCAGAGGAAGCTGTGAACAACCCAGTGAATCGCACCTAACGCTGTGGTGATAACCTTTCTGTGCCCCTGCTCAGTGCGTCGTGTTGTGTCAGCCACGAAGAACTGACACTCCTGTAGCCTAAAGAAGTGGTTCAGGATTTATGGTGGATAATATTGAAAGCTCTATAGCAAATGACAGTTGAGTATCTTGCAGCCTTCAGTAAGGGATTGGTTGCAGGTGGTTTCAATGGATGTACAGGTCAAGACAACGATTAACTGTAGGCGATCTGCTTGCTGTAGCAAAGCCTTTAATGAAATTAGCTTATTTACAGGTGACAGATGAAAACTCCTGTCCAAGGTTGATGAGAGACTGTGATAATTCCTTATTAGGTTTCAGTACCTCAAACCATAACTAAAAGAACAGCATTTTGCCTGACATTTCAGACTATTTTTGTTGGTTCTGTAAAGGCTCTGTGATGTTTGAGGTATAAAAAAATAGCTTTTAGTACAAGCAGATTTTCTTAGCCTGTTGACAGGAAAAGTAGGTGAAGTAATGACTGTGCTGTGGCTTAGTTCTGTTGTGTACATTTGGCTTTCCAAGCATCCTCTGTTTCAGGAGGAAGAGCAGCATCCTTTTACTGAGGTGGTAGTTTTTGATTGACATGTATAGTTGCCACTCTAGGAATTAGAGACAGAAATAACATAGGGAGTATTACAATAAAATATATCTTGTCTGAAAGACAGCTGTGAATTATTTGTAATGAGATTTCATATGTCTTCGGGGGGGGGGGGGGGGGGGGCTCTCTTTCTCTC
>VYZX01003152.1:231903-247520 GCA_013401335.1 Brachypteracias leptosomus
ATTTCTGTCCTTGGGTATTTTTCTAATGTAGATACATCCAACTGTTTACTTGGTTCAAAAGAGTTGTTTTAGCCATGTTTCATTACCACGTGAGTATAATATCAGAGAAGACCAACAAAGAGAAATGCAAAAACTTCTGTTCTTTTCCATCACTATCCCATTGCGGTGTCTGCAGTGCTGAAGTGGTTCCCAACGCTGTCCAAAACAGATTTGGCTGCCTTGTTATTTTCCAGCAGTCACTGTCAGCTTCTGCAATTTGGAGCAATCCTTCACACTTACCCACAGCCAGCCCAGTTCCTGTCCTTGTTTGTTTTCTCTGTTACATGCCCCCATGCATTAGTTAAACCTGAATTTAACCCCAGGAAGAGATTGCCCAAATCCTTGCACGCTGGAAGAACAGGGGAGAAAAATGTTGCTCCGAGTATTTCCAGCTTAGTAGGGTTTCTCAAAGTTGATATGCATGTGTGGTAAGTAAAAGAATCACAGTGATATGCATGGAGATATCTTTGGAAAAAACATATAATTTAGTTGTGTTAAAATAAGACAGGGCTGGTGTGAATATCTATTTCCCTTATTAATTCTGCCAATATAGCTCTGTTCCTATTCACAAATTCTTCCTGTCTTCACATTCAAGGCACCTGTTGGATACGAACTTGATAATGAAATAATATTTTTATGTACATGATGAAACAGTAACGTTAAAATTTTCTCTGTGAGAGATAAAGCCTCATTATGGTTTTTCCTTGGAAGACCTGGATCTAATTAAAGGGCAGGAAAAAAAAAAGGGTATGGTGACTCGTTCGATGGAGAGATGCTCAGGTTCATCGTAACATCGATACTGTAGGAGCTGGGAGGGCTTCTGCTGTGGTTTTGTTTCTTCATTAGATGAGTCATTATTAGAAGGTACCCTAACCAGCAATTAAGAGTGTAGATTAAATACTCCCAGGAATTCTTAGTTAACAGTCATTTGACCAGCCCAGTAGAAAGCTTGTTTTCACTCAAATCCTGAAATTGAAGAAGCAGTGATGTAAGCCCTTCAAAGGCTAGAGAATAAAAGGGGATTTTTTTCCACCCTGTAATGAAAAGAAGCCTTTGTTAGCAAAGGCAGAACTCAGAGTGTCCTGCAGCGTCCAGGAGCAGGAACAGGCCATTCTCTCCTCTTCCCGCCGTCCCCCGCCAGTGCTTGGATTCCAGTAATTCTCATTTGTGCACAAGGGCTACATTTTCCTCACAAACTGCACATTTGTGGGATTGCTGTGGATGTTAACAGGAGTTGCACATATCAGCTAAGAAAGCGGGTACATCGAGGACCCTGATAGGAATGTGTGTGTTTCAGTGTTGCAGATGATGCTGTGCGTGGGGTGAGCGTGCAGGACCTGTTCTGGTCACTGCCGTGCTCCTCTCTGAGCACAAGGGCCTGCCTTGCACTGCCAGCAGAACAGGTTGTAATTAAACTTGTGCAAACAGGATCTTTTTTCATTTTAAAAAAAACAAACCTTGGACTCTTTTTTTTTTTTTTTAGCATAAAGGGTATCATTTTGAGTGGCTTTCAACTGTCAGAGGTTGTAGGGAAACATTTGGTAGCCACCAATCTACAGCAAAGATTTTTTTACAGAGTTTGTGTCAAGCCCAAAGCCCTGCTTTATCACACACACTGTTCAATGTGTATCCAAAAGTGGCTGTAATTTTTATG
Source organism: Brachypteracias leptosomus (assembly GCA_013401335.1). Taxonomy (NCBI): domain Eukaryota; kingdom Metazoa; phylum Chordata; class Aves; order Coraciiformes; family Brachypteraciidae; genus Brachypteracias; species Brachypteracias leptosomus. Next base: position 233,597 of record VYZX01003152.1, read on the forward strand.
TGGAGGATTTATTAGAGAAGTAAAGACAGACCAAGCAAGCACCCAAGAATCCAGAAGTGAGAAAACCCAGAGCATTAATGAAATTATTCTAATAACTAAGAATGGGGCTCTACATGCTAGGCGCTGTACAGCTCTGGAACAACAGGCAGCCCTTTTCCTGAAGAGTCTGCTGCCTAAATGGGTGATTCACACACGGGGCAACAGAAGGCCTAGAACAAACAAGCTGCAGGAGGGCTGGTAAACAGGAGCAGCCTGTTGTTATTAAACACATATATATATTTAGGTTTGGTTTAGCTAAAAGGGAACTTGTGAAGGGGAAACACAAGAAGGTGGAATGTGATGACTTGGTGTTTTCTGTGTGAGTTCAGTGCAGGCCTCTAGTAATACAGTTTATCTCGAACTTTGATGTGCTTAAGCTACTGTGTATTGATAAGACAGAAATATGTAATAGTAATATTTTTATCTGTATTTAAGAATCCTTCATTTTAAAGTGTTCTTAATGGAAGGACACAAAGCTTAATTTTCCTATTGTATTGCCCATTAGTCCTTTACTGAGATCATATAACTTACGGATCATAAGCAGTAGTATGAAAAATGCAGAGGCCGCCTTCATCTGTGATCCAGTCCACAGGCTGCATTCAACCATAGGGATTGCTTAAATAAAAAGTAAATAAAAGCCTTCACCAAGGCAATATTTAGTGTTGTTATGCCCTAAAATGAACTTTGTGTTTAGATATACACTTTCTAAAGTGAGCATTTCTACTCTTATAATATAAGCCACACATGAGATTATTGGGTTTTGCCTGTCGATGTTAATGTACAAGTGGAGTAATGCAGCAGTATGGGTTAAACCCCAAACTGTTTGTTTTAAACATGCAATAAGTTGAATTCCATATGGAGAAATCATGCGTATTGCTTGGTTTTCACCATTTTTCATCACAGCCATTTTTCATTCAGATATGTTGTCTGAGTTCCATGCTGCTGACAGCAGTGAAAACATTTGAATGAAACTGAGAAAGAGTTACAAAACTTACTTTCTGCGTTTCTCAAATGTTATCAAAACACTGAATGTTTTTCTAACATTACAAATGCTGCAGGGAAGGAATAAAAAATGCGTTATCAAGTGAAAAATGAATGATAGCTTTTCTGCTCAAACAAAACCTGTGTGTTTGACATTAAACTTTTTAATTTCTCTTATTTATATTTCAGATAAAACTCTCTAACTCTGTATTTAGAAGTTGAAAGCAGTTGTTGGTGGTGGCATCTCAGTAACATTTGTCTACTTTGTTAGGAAGCAAATACCTCATTTGACAGCTGCTGAGGTTGATTAGCTGTATAGGTGCTTGGATTGAATTGAAAGTCATGTTCTTGTACCAGATTTTGATTGTCATCCCACATAGTAAAAAGCAAGAATGTGTTTGTTGAAACAAAGCGTGCAAATCCCATGTAAGGTAAGAGTCACGTCTGCTGCAGTAAGGAATTGATCCTGCAGAGAAACTGATTCTGAGTCACTGCTAGAACCATACCCAAGAAACCTGACTCAGGCAGTCAGGAAAATGCTGCCCTCCTGGCCAGGGCTAGTGCTGCCTGGCTGCTTTTGGATGCTGCCATGTGATTACGGATCCTTTTCATCCGTCCTATGGTGGTTTCCATCTTGTGTTGACTATTGTGCTTTAAAGTGTGTTTAAGACCCTTTGAATAAGAGCTTATGAAATTCATATTAGGTTCCAAAGTATGGCAAAAAGAAATCCTGCTGAGTTTTCATTCTGTGCAAGGCTTATCACAAAGGAAATGAAACCCTATGGTTGCCACCTACGTGCATTGATTTGCAAAATACCTACCACGCAGACAACTATCTCCTGGAGCTAACTCTTCCCAGCTGTTCTTTCACATGCCAAATTTTATGAGTATTTCTACTGGCAACAGGAAATATTTTTAAGTCTTTGCAGGATAAGACATCCATTTATTTTACATAAAATGTTTTGTTTATCTCTTCTGTTTATTCTGCGTGTGGAAATTTTGCATGTGTTTCCAAAATGAAAATTTGCCACTACGGTTACAGAGAGTTAAAAATAGTTATATTTGCTCTTGTGTTTAAATCAGATTGGGTTTCACATTTGTCTTTGCCGTTGTAGCTGCTTTTCCAGGAAAGAAATGCCTAAGACATTTCCTTCTGTTCTCATTAAGAGTCCTGACTTTGGTATAGAACAAAGAGAAACCCTTATTAATAAATCTCCATCATAAAAATGCAACAAAACAGCTACTAAATGTGTATTGCTTATTTCAGTGGAAGTTGCTCTTTCATGTTATAATCCAAGTCTATTTGCTACCTTTTCTGCCCACCTTTCATTGTGTTCAAATATTCAAGGCTTGTTCTCACCTAATTGCAAGTGTTTGTTGCTGATCTGCAAGCAGGCATCGTCTTGGTAACTCATAGTTCATAGGTAAAATACCTTTCTTCAGAGTTTCCTACATTCACTCTAAGAATGGGTTCAACTCATTTATTTCATTGTGTTTTAACAATTATGTATAAGGGTAGAACCATCTCTGGTTTTATTTGCTTTCTGTTTTTCTTCCTCGCTATTCTTCTGTTTACTTTGTACCAGTAGCACATTCCTGATTGTGCTTGGACTGCCACCAGTGTCTTCCACACACTTGCCTCAAGGTCAAGTATAGCAGAGGTTCTTGGGACTGAAGCAGAGCCCATAGGGCTCTTCGGTCACCTTCTCTCCCAGGCTCCACTTCTGGTGACTTTCCAAGTTGGGACTTTTTACCCTGTTATAACTTTGCTTTCAAATACCACCAGAATTGCAGCAAAATAGTCACTCTCTGAAAGCCATGTTTAATGAGAAGTAGCTAGTACTTCACAAAATATAGACAGTTTGGGGTTTAAGGGACCAAAATATGGGCCATTTACCAAAATACTTTTGGTGAGAGAATATATTACCTAAAGTGGGGTGGATTTATTTTCTTTTTACTCAAAGCTATTCACAAACGCACTGAATTTAGCAAATAATTTTGGACGGAAAGAGAAACAAAGGAATATGATGGACAAAAATGGGGGAAGGAGATCTTATCGGCTCTTGAACTAATATGGATTTAAGTAGAAGTTTAGCTCTTGTTTCTGCTCTTTTTAGAAGAAGGGTGGGTTCAAATATGCATTTAAACACCCGACCAAAGTCTTGTGGGGAAGAGGACGCTGACAGCATTTTCCCCCGTGTCTATTTTTTTGCCACTGCTGTGGAATGAGAGGGTTTCTGTCACACAACTGGGAATTTCTGAACAGCTTTTCAAGCCTACCGTCTGAGAATCAACTTGGGTTTTATGCTCTCCTCCTCTGTTTCCCACAACAGATGTCTCAGACCAGGAAGACTTGGGACTTTCCCTATGGGTAGACTTATCCTACATCTTGTTCATATCTGCAAGACAACCTTTGTCTTCCAGAGCTTTGCCATATTCACATTTCTTCAGCATTCTATTTTTTCTGGGGTTTTTTTAAATCTCTAAAGTGACCTGAGCTCCTGGTGTGCAGCAGTGTAACCTCCCTTTGCTGCCAGCACTTCCCTGTTGAAGCAGAGAGTTAAAAATAAACATGTTTGCTCCTTATAGGCTTTGGCTTAAGCTACTGTAAGCAAAAAAATTATTCTAAGATCAAGTGTATTTGGGCTTTTGCAGCACAGCATGAAGGAAAGACCTATTTTAAGGCAGAAAAAAAGACAGTGGAGCCATTTTCCTTGATTTTTTGTTTGTTTGTTTTTTTCCTGGCTACTGCTAGAATGATTCATCCTGCTACTCACTGCGGGAGTGTTAATTGTCACATTGTAAGAGAAGTGCCATCTCTGTAAGGTGAATGTGAGAGAGCAGGGCTGCTACAGGCAGGGTACTGGCCGTTTCCTTAGAGGAGGTTCCAGCTACAACAGGCCCATTGGGCCCTCAAAACTTGGGCTTTATTGTGAAGTATGTCCTGATGTTTATAGTTAAGACTCATCATTGATTTGATTATTAAGTATTTACTTGCAAGTTGTTATATATTGTGACCAAGTCCAGTGCAACTTAGAAAGCCCAGGGCTACAGTTTTTGACAGAAATGACCGGATTATGAAATAAGAAAAAAATCAGTTCAGTAAGTGTCCACAATCTCTAGGAATGAGCAGCCTTTTTTCTTGCATATTTAATAATTTTGACCTAAAAAGGTTTATTGTTTAAAGATGATTAGATAAGGTAAGAAACAACACGTGTCTGATTTCTGATAGGTTTAATTGGCAGGATAGGTAAGCTTGTAGGCTGTTGTATATGTAATTACACCACTCCAGCATGCATTTTAAGATCATCACGGTACAGAAAAGCACTTAAATGTGATTAAATGCTTCACTGAATTGAAACTTCCCTGAGCGTTGTTGTCAGCTGAGGCCGGAGGTGGAAAAGGGCCATCTGAAGCTCCATTTTTTCCGTGCAATTTGCCAGCCAAGCTCCAAGCAGCCTCTGGGACCTGTGAGATCTCCTGTGGTGACTGTGGAGGACCAAGGCACAGAGAGCACTGCTGGCCTCAGTTGGCTGCACAGCCTGGGCCTGGGTATGCCTTCAGGCTAGCACTTCAGAGTGAAAACAAGGACCCACTTCTATCTGTGCTCCAGCCATCCTAGCTGAACACAAAGAGAACACCTCTTCAGTTGTAATTTTTCTAATATTGTGAAAGTGGCTATTTTTAAAATATTTTTTTTACAATGTACAATACCTGTGGGTGAAAAAAGAAAACCCTTCTGATTTTTAAAAAAGATTATTTCATTGAGTACATATTGGTACAGTTCCAAAGAGAGTATTTTCTAGCAAGATGGATTTTCAGTAGAAGAATGTCAGACTGATGTGCTGAAGTGTTCATTTACAGTAAGGGAAGAATAAATTCTTTGTTAAATGTTACTCCATTTTTTGTTGCTAAATATATAGACGTGCAATTTTTCTCTGAAAGCTGGAGGAAGTGTTGTTTCACTCAAGGCAGAAATTGTCCCAGATATTTAACTAAAACACTTCAAAATAGAACATTGTGGCAGGAAAAAAATGGGGTGCAGGAAGATACCACTGTAGTCAGGCATAGAATGTTAAGCTTTTTAGGGGAGAGCCATCATTCAGGGCTTGCTATGTTGGGATACAGGGATTTCATCGGTTAAGAAAGCAGCAGGATTTTCTACTTGAGGCATTAGCCTGTGGAACTGGGGCTTGGAGCGGGGCTCAGGCAATGAATGCTCAGATGCCTTCAGCCCTGTTTACCACAGAAGCTTACACAGTATTATCTCCTTGCTCTTGGGCCTAGAGAACAGCATTGTGGAATAGCTTGAAGGAATCTATCATGTAATAGTAATAATAATCACTGAAAAGAAAAACTCATGGAGAGCAGTGAAATCTTTATAAAAGATCAGCTGACGTAGCAGAACGTCTCCACTGCTTTGCAGAGCTCAGTACTGGAAGTGGCTGCCTTGGGTGCTTGAATCATTTCCTTGGCTCGTGGGTGGACTCAAACTGCTGTTGCATCCTTCACTGATGATTCTTGAGTTGACAAAATCAGTTTATGATAGGATGCATTGAGCTGTATCTCTGTGACAGCGTGGTATTTCGTGGGGTTGGTGGGTGGAGTTGAGCATGGTTGAAGCCAGTTGGCATGTTCCTAGGGTGTTGGGGATTTGCTTTAGTAATGATTAATAAAAGCCCAAGGAACTAGTGACAGTGTTGGGATTAAGTCAGACGAGCTCGCGATTCCTCATCTTGCCTGTGGAATAAGTATTTTCAGTTAATTAACCTTTTTCTTTTGAAGGTATTCTTGCTGCCCTTTCCTGTTTTGAGCAAGTTTCTAATGATGGATTTGATATCATCAAGTAAAAGCTATTTACCTAGGACAGGAGATCACTGGAAATGGCAGTGGTGATCAAAGCAGAATGTCTTGCTCACCCAGCCTGTATTATATTTGGGTCCTTACTTTTCATATCCATACTTAAAAACTAAACTGAAAGGAGTTAACTGAGTGTGCAGAGTTAGAAGATGCTTTTGCAACTTCTGTTTGGCCCAGTCATGTGTATACATCATGGTACAGTCTGCAGTTTCACATGCCCATAATACTTTTTCCACCAACTGCTGCTGTATTTGGTGCACAGAATAATGACACGCGTTCAATGAGCAGCTATTCAATAGCTTGTTTCCTTCTCGGTGTTCGATTTGTGGCCTTAGGCCTTATTTACAACATGTTATTCAAACCTCTCTTTGAAGACACAACTATTATTCCCTTGGGGGCTCATCTATGGTGCTCATCAAAGTAATAGCCAGAGTGCTGGAAAAGAGTTAATTAATTTTCATTATGCTTCTGTTAAGCGAAGAGACACAATTATTCCTATTTAATAGATGGGTTGCTGAAAGAGAAAGGATGTCCAAAAGTTTCGACTATGTTCAGACCCTTAGTTCAGGAAAACGGGGGCTTTTGTTTTTCAGAGTAAGTGCATTCCATCTCGCTGATCCCAGCTGTAAACTGTCCTCTCGACTTTATACCTGAGAGTTTTTAACTCTTTGAAGCAAAGATCACGAGCTCTCTGATAAGCATCCAGAAGATGAGAAACTTTACCGTGAACAGCTTGTTTTAAAGCACCTGACTTATATGTAGCAGCATGAATCCCCTTACCTGGTGTGAAGTTCAGTTGCTGTAGCTGTGAAGCCACCAGCCTGTTCCTAGTCCTACATTGCCCTAGATCATGTCTTCCAATTTCTCTAAAAAAATCTGCATGTTAAATGATACAAGGTCCTATATTTTATAGAATCAGGGAGGTAGACATTTATTCTAATTTTCCTTTATAACTGATTTCAGATTTCATTCCTGGTTATCTTTGTTTTGCCAGATGAGCACAAAAACCTCAAAACTTTACTCCAAAATAAAACAGAACTTAACAATTACCCAAAGAATAAAAATTCAAGGCATAAGAGAAGAATGCTCCTAGCTAGCAAGTGGCCATGGCAAGTGTCTGGTTACTATAGCAATCGCCATGGAGCACGTGACCGGCATGATAACGGCGAGGTCCTCCAGAGCCTTTTCTCTTGCATAAGTTTGATGTCTTCTAAACAGAGGTGTTACGTGGGGTCACATACACTCAATTGGAACTACCAGATGGATGGATAATGCAAACGATCAATTTGCAGCTCCCACTGGGCAGAAAATAGTGCATTCAGTTCATAGATTTTAATTTGTTTGATCTACAGCACAGTGCAAGCACAGAGAGGAATTTCTTCTCTCCAGTCTAACATTTTCAAAATCTGCATTGTGACCATCAGTTCATATGTGAATCTTTGCTGTGTCTGTGTTACATGGAGCACTTCAAACTATGCAGGCAATTGTACCTCTGCAGAACTTGGCTGACAGTTATAGTGCAGATAATGCTAGAAATACTGTGTAAGCCCTGCATACAGGGCTGTTCATACCGAAGAGCAGTGTGGTTTAGTGTTTCATTAAAATAACAAATTGTTTTTAAGTTATTCCTTTCTTTAGAGAATTTGCTTTATCTAGTGAGTTTGGTGGCTTGACATCAAAAACGCACTCTCCCTAGCAAAAGAAAAGATGGTGTCAAATTCGCCAAGTGCATTACTCACTTTTTAAAAGCTATTTGAATAGATAGTCTCAGATTCATACCAGGATATAGCACTGCAGATTTAACTTTCATCAGTGTTTAATGGCTCTTGACAATCTCATTAAAATAAATATTGATAGTTCCTTGCCACTTCCATGGAATGACATTTTTCTAGAGAGAAGCAACGAGGAATAGAATCAAGTGATTAAACACATATATAGTTAAACACCTACACAGGTTGTTGACAGTATTGAACTCAGACATGAAATTCTCACAATTTGAAGGTACTTACCTTTGAAAGAAGAACCTCTTTTGTAAGACACATTTTCAGTATCACTCTGCATCATTAACTGTGGCGTGTCTGATGGACGACAAGAAGGTACCGTAGTTTGTTGCTTTACCCAAAGGACATACAGATAGGTATTGCCTTTGTTCTGAGGTTGCTACCAACAACAGCTACTCCTCTGGGGAAACGAGTCACCCAGGTGTATTTGCCACAGAAATACTGGCTGTCTTCCTGCTGTATGGAAGCCAGCAACAGGCGTTAGTGCTGGGTCAGGCTTAGGAGGCTCGAGAGGAGAAAGTGAGAGGGCAGAGCATGGCTCTGAAGCTGCCTGGGGAGTGGCTCGTCTCCTTTGCTGGCCATGGTCGCGGTGCTGAACTCCAGACTATGAGTAAAGAGGGGCGGAGGCTTTTATTTATTTCATTTTTTATTGCTTTTCCTTTTCTAGCATGATTTGTTAAGAGTGGCAGTACACGTCAGGTGTATTTCTTGGAAGGTGGCTTTGTATTTCTTGGTTATCTTACTGTCCTGAGGAGATTCGCTCCCAGGTCAGTCATAGCTATGTAACATAGATCCAGATTAAAGAAAGGGCACTTCGTTGCATGTTTTAGATACGAAATCTGTAACATTCCAAGATTTCAGATTATTTTTAATGGAAGACTCAGACACATGGTTGGAAGAATCTATTTATTAGGAGATTACAGTCAGAATTGGTAGAAGCATTGACTCATCTGTTTGGTCCCTGTGCTTGCTTTCTATCCATGTGGGATATTTTTGTGAGTTATAATTTGGGCTAGAACCTCAACTTTTCTTGTTGTAAAGATTGTTCATCTCTTCCTCTGCCCTAGTCCCATCCTCAGCTAGGTATAAGTAAAAGATTAAGAGTGTATCCAGCATTTTACTTGAGGTAGGAAAGTCATTATCAAGTCGTCATATTATTTCTGTATTTCAGTGGTAATGGTTGGCTAGGCTGGATGAAGTCAACAATGAAACTCCCCTTGTCTTTAGTAGGGCCAGGATTTCACTCAGAATTTTTACACAGAGCAAACTATAAGGGAAAAAAATTAAAATGTGCCTTCCAAGCTAAAAAGGAATAACTTGATTATCTGTTGAGCAGGGTAAAAATATTTTCCTTGGTCCCTTTGTTTTTTTTCTTGCTTGCACCTTTTGTTTCTCTGCTTCTGACTCTGCTTGTGCTGTATTCATTGAGAAGGGAACAAGTAGGGAACAGTTACATAACGGCAGATAAAAACACTCAGTTCTGTGATATGTGTTATTTAACTGCATTTAATCATCACAAAAATTATTTGTTCAGTCTTTTTGGTATAAGTAAATAAAGGCATACTTTAACTCTTTTCCCTTACAGCATGGTTTAATGGTTTCAGTGGTAAACCATTGATGGCTTTTTCATCCACTCTATTGTTCTTCTCTTATCAGGGTGGGACAGATGGAAGCTGAGGGTTCAGCTCAAGGTAACCAGCAGAAACTGGTGTAGTGGTGAGTCGATTAAATCCCAGATGGTCATCTGTGGCATTCTGCTGAATAGATACAGAGCACTTAGAGGGTTTCTTTTTTTTTGGATAGTGCTAAACATAGAAGCAACTGGCAAAAATATGGGTGTCACCATTTTAAAAATGACAATATTTGCAATTACTCAGCTGGACCACCTGCGTGTTTTAATGCCTTTAACAAGGAGTAAAAGCACTCTGCAAGCAGCAGCAGAATCAAGGCTCTATGTTTGGAACACCACGGAACGGTAGAGGTGGAGAGGGGTCTCTGGAGATCAGCCAGTCCAACCTCCATCTCAGATTGGGGTCAGCTAGGGCAGGCTGCTTAGGGCCATGTCCGGTCAAGTTTTGAGTATTTCTAAGGATTGGGAATTCATAGTCTGTTCCTTTACATTGAAAAGTTTTTTTGCTTATGTTTAAATGGAATTTCTTGTATTTCAGTTCATGCCATTCAGTTTGTTCTCAGGCTTCTTTACTCTTTGCCATCAGGCACTTGTACACATAGACAAGATCCCCCTGAGCCTTCGGTTTCCAAAATATGGAATGTGGGAGTGTTCTGACTTACTGACAATAATTTAAAAATTATTATTATTTCGAAAGTATAGTTAGCATACGGGCAGAATATAAAGAAAGAAAGACAGAAGTCCTAGTTTAACTAAAGATAAGTTCCTAATTTTTGTTGTTTGATGGAATGGTGATATTTTAGACAAATTTAATGGATCTGCTGCTGTTGAATTCAGTGGGAATAGAGTTGGCCTTGCAGAATTAACGTTTTAAATTGTCGGAGTAACCAGGACTGATACCATAAGGAACGACTCTGGAAAAAGAAAAAGGTTATTTTCTTCTGGGAAAGCATGACATCTGTGGTAGAAAAGGGGAAGCTAGTGACTGCCTGGCAGTGTAGACATGTCTGAGCTAGTTAAGCCTGATAACTCACACATTTGGGAGTGAGGGTCCTAGGTCTGGGAAACACCCAAGCACAACTCAGTAAGGAAATCTTCCGACTGACTGCACTTACCAAATTACAGGGATTCAGTTAATACCGCTGCTGTTGCTGCTAATGTACTCCCAGAAGCTTCTGTCAATGCTTGCAGAGAAGCTGGCCAGTGCTTTGCTTGAGGCACCTCCAGGGAGTTGCTTTGTGCTTTTGGTGCATAATCGCTTTTCAGCTCCATAAAGTTTAAGCCAGGGTGGAATCCTCTTCATCGAAGCTGTATGAAGGGAGGTAATTGCATATTGTTAACCCGAAAGGTTGTTCACTGGAATTTGATTCAGGGTTTGGGTGGATTAAGACACTTCAGCTAAGCACCTGGGCTTAGGTGTCATGGATATGGGCCTCGAAACACCACAGCTGAAGGGATGCATCCATGGGAAGTTTCCACACACTGATCTACCTGATCATCTAAACCCTCATCCATGGGAACTGCCTTATCATAAATGACTCGCCACTGATCCCACACAAGTTCTGTGGGTTGATAGAGATGCGTCGGAGATAAGATATCCCTCTTATAAACTGCCAGGGGGTGATTGTGTGTGTGACTGCAGCCCTCTGCTTCAACTGAGTTCAAAATCACTTCCTATGCAGTTCCCATATTAGAAGTTTGATTATGTCTGTGCATTTTTTCAGCTAATCAGTTTTGCTTTGTGAAGGAAATGCAATCCACATACTGTCATATTTTTTCTGACAGCTTTAAATGCGGAAGAATGCCTTCAGCAGGCCTGGATATTTGGGACTTACTAGGGTGTTTGAGCATTTCTCTGAGACAGCTTGTGTGGTTATTAGACCTGAGCTTGTGTGCTTAGTAGACCTAGTGTTAATTCACAGCAGCCGCCATTTGTACCTGTGAGTTTGTGCTGGTTTTGTAGCTCTCCTCTGTAAGTATTTGAGGCTTCTCCAGTATATTGTTTGTGGGCCTTGTTGCACCATACGCTTGATTTCTCGGGGAGAAGTGTGGCACTGCAAGTCTAGTGTGCTGACAGGAAAAAAGGAAAGATGAGTGAGAAATGTGCAGCTTCATGGTGGACCACGACAGTATCGTTTCTCTACATGAGGGATCCTGCTCTGTTTGCGGTGTAGCTTTCTAGCAAACCATTGCTGAATTCTCTCAGTATTTTTGCTCTGGTATGGACTGAGGTGAAGGTGGAGTACAAACAAGTACAAAACTTACATGATGAAATAGAAAATCTCTCACTTCTTCCTCACACCTTGCAGCCTGCACTTAGCACCAGCTGCTTCCCAGAGGTATTGGCCTTTTGCTACTCCTGGTGACTCCCTGTGACTTCTGCCTTTCACAAGGCATCACGCCTTCAATCACAAAAGTCTCTCAGGACTCCTTTTCCTGGCTGTCATGAAATTCTCCTGCAGTCCTGTTTCCTTATTCTTTTCCAGCTCGAAGACCAAAATAAATGCAGAATTCAAAGTGTAGTAGCAAGTCCCATCTCTTGCAGGTATAGAGGGACAAGCGATGGATTTGGCTGAGAGTGAGATACTGTGTTTTTCATCCCATTATGTCACTGCACTGTCATCTCTGAGTTCTCAGGACTGTCACGTGTGATTAAGGTTTTTTTGTATTTATATTCAGAAATATCAGTGATTTCCCTTTTTTTAAAAAATTTGCAAGAAACATTATTGTAATGAAAAAAGAAAACATATGATACATCATAGCCTTGTACTTCAACAATCTGCCTTAACCCAAGGATCACTTCTTGGCAGGATAAGCAAATATCAAAGACTGTAAAAGGTGTAGTTTTGTATGAAAAAAGGGCTGGGGAGGGGCATGAATTAGTGTAAAATTTCACTAAAATATGCAAGGGGAGATGACCTCTTTCTTTAAAACCAACATTTGTATGCAGCGTAGGCTTGTTTGTAAATTGAAAGAATAAGCACATCTTTAGAGGTTTCACAGATGATTTCCATGACTGTCTGACGCTGATAACAAATGACTGCTGCACGTCTTCCCCAAAATACTCGCTGTGACTGTGATTGCAGCTCTAATTATGGCGTGACAGATGCAGTGTTGTGTAGCACCCGCCTTCTTCAAGATTTGGAGCTCCCTTTCCTTTTACATGAGTTATTTCTCTTTTTAGTGTAGAATTTACTACTGCTAGCAGTAACAAAGAAGTCACTCTTGAAGAAAAATAGGATTTTCAGATTGTTACACTGCTTGCATTGTTTTGGTGCTGCAGATGTTCGTTGTGTTAGCAGCCAGCACGATTGTGGGGGAGCGTATTCATGCCTCGTTGGGTCCTTTCCACTTTCTCCAACCTCTACTCTGCTGAGTAAGCAGTTAAAGGGACTTTTCTCTTTTGTTCCCCAGCCTTCGCTCTTTTTTGAGAAGGAGGGCAAGTTACTTGGCTGTTATGTTGAGTTGTAAGTGGAACAGTATTTTTTTTTAATTTAAGAACACATTTGCAATTCTCACATGCATTTACATGTGAATTTTGCTGTGTTGTTCTTTCAGAATAGGGAGGAGGTGATTTATTTTAGTTGTACAAACTATCGCCTTATGTTGTGCCAATCACGCTGCCATTGTCTGGTTTAATACTGACAGTGAATCATCTCTGAGATGTTGCAGTCACAGCTAAATGCCTTGCTCACATGTATGGGTTTGGGGATGGGGTGTGGGAGCAGCACCTTGGGCTGCAGAGACCTGGGATGCTTGAGAAGTGTTGGGTGTCCTTCCCTGACCACAGCCAGGCAGGGAGAAGCACTGGTGACTTCTCAGGTGACTGGTGAAGAAGGAGGACACAACCCTTTCTTGATGGAAGTACTTTCTGTTCTGAGCCACTTCTCTCTTGGTTCCTCTGTTAAAGTAAATAACAAACCTCTGCCGAACAAGTGTATAGGGCCAGGGAAAGTCTATTCATCCACAGAGGAAACAGAAGTGCACAGTGTGCATTTTTAAGTGAGACTTTCACCTTTCAGAGGTGAAAAGTGGCACAAGTTGCCCAGAGAGGCGGTAGATGTGCCGTCCCTGGAAACATTCAAGGCCAGGTTGGATGAGGCTCTGAGCAACCTGATCTAGTGGACAGCCGGCTGAAGATGAGCCAGCGTGTGCCCGGGTGGCCAGGAAGGCCAGTAGCATCTTGGCTTGTAGCAGCGCTTGTGTGGGGCAGCAGGACTAGGGCAGGGATCCATCCCCCTGAACTTGGCACTGGGAAGGCCACACCTCGAATCCTGGGTTCAGTTTTTGGGCCCCTTTCTACAAGGAGGACACTGAAGTGCTGGAGAAAGTCCAAAGATGATCAGCAAAGCTGGTTAAGGACCTAGAGCACAAGTCTGGTGAGGAGCGGCTGAGGGACCCTGGGGGTGTTGAATCTGGAGAAAAGGAGGCTCAGAGGAGACCTTCTTGCTCTCGACAACTTCCTCCGCAGGAATCCCTTCCCGTCTCCTCGTGGTGCGCCCGGCGGGCTGAGGCGGGCTGGTGTGCCCCGGGGCGGTAGGCCGTGCCGGGCTGCCCTCGCCGCGGTCCAGCCGGGGCCGTCCCGCCTCCCCCCGCCCCGCCGGGCGTTCCCGGGGCTCCGCCGGCTCCCGCC
>VYZX01003152.1:247694-320836 GCA_013401335.1 Brachypteracias leptosomus
TTCTGGGTAGTGAAGCCAAGGGCAGGTAGTGCGGGCGGGGTGGGAGCGATGGTTGGGGTCGGGGAGGGTCTGGGTGGGCGATGGGAGCGGGGGCAGCAGCTCGTACGGAGCGAAGGGGGTTTGCTTCTGGCGATGGTGGGTGGCTCGGTAGCCAAGTGGCTGGTGCTCTCCAAGCGAGGGGCTTCTCCTTGTCTCGACAGTGTTGCGGTAACTGAAGCGGCTGCTTAAGCAGGAGGCTGTTTCTGTCTGGTGGTTTGTTTGGGGTTTGGTTTTTTTTTGGTAAACAGCTGTCTGGTTTGTGCGGTTGAAGTTGGCTTCGCGAGGCAGTGGATGCCTCAGCGCGGGAAGAGGGCAGTTTTGACAGAAGAGATGCAAAACCTGCACATGATGGTAGAGACCCGTGTGTTTCTGTCTCTTTTTTCATCAAGCATTACACATGCAGGTTTAGAAACCTTTAGTTGTCTTTTCCAGTGATGGGGTTTTTTTTGATTAGGTTATAAAGAATAAGAGCTTGCTGGCTTTTGTACCATCTATGGTAATTCAGGGACGCTAATGAGAAAAAAACTAGGTAAAAATGCCAGTTGTCCTGCCACACCCAGTTTCCAGGGCACTTTCTCTATGTGTCTAGTCTCTCAAAAATACAGTTGATTTGCAAGGTGTAGTGTGCCCACTGCTTCAACCCTGGCTTTACGTAGTTCCTTTTTAATGGCTTTAATTGTGGGTGGCTATTGATTTCTCTTTGGGCTTTCTGTCCCCTTTAAAGGGAAAGATGTCAGTGGTTCTGCATAATTATGACATAAGATGGTTTACAGTTATTCTTCCCCTTCCCCTTCTTTAATCTTAATTGGTGTAACACGAGTTACCCCACTGAAATGTGTGGGACTGCTTGCAGGGGCAAGGAAGAATTTAATCCACACAAAGTATATTCGCTGATGAATTCTTTAGTCCCTTATTTTGCATAGAATTTGCATGTTAACCAACATTGTACATGAGCAAGACAAATTGCTACCAGTGGAAATAGTATCTAGAGCTGCAAACAGACACGGAGCGTTGCAAGGGTTCAACCTGGTGAAGGAAAGCTGTTCTGCAATAGGTGACACTGTTGGGCCCCATTTTATCACTGGGGGAATATTCTGTACGTACAACAAGAAGGGCATGAGATAATCCAGTCTAAGCAAGAAATTGAACAAAAACATCCTCACCCCACCCCATTGTGCTTGGAATATTGCCTGGATCTCCACACAGTGGGGGATTTTATATAGCACATTGGCTTTCTGCTTAAGCACAACTGAGCAGCAGAGGGAATATCTGCTTCAACTTACCTCTGAATTTGAAAGGTTTATTTGTGTGGGTATGTAAATCTGTATGAGAAAGCAAAAATTAAATGATCAAGTGCATACCCAGTGTTTTGTTTTAACTGTTAGATAACCTGGGAACAAGATCATACTAGGTGAGAGGTTTTGAAGATCTAAGGAATTGAAGTGGGTGTTTCCATCTCTTTTTTTATCCATGTATATATATGGTTTCTTGGTTTGCCATTGTTTTTGAAGTAAAATCGCCCAGAGCCTTTCAAGGTTGAAACACAAGCATGTGCCACTGCTGCCAAATGAGTGCTTAGAAAGCTTCCCTTGTATTAAGACTCCATATCCAGTCTTCCAACAGCTGATGCATCTTCCTTTTTGAAATCCATAATAAATGTTTGGGCATCTTTTAAAAATCATCTTTAACAACTAGAAAATATTAATTGGGCATTTTCCATTAACAAATGTAAATAAAACATTTATTCATTGCTCAGTTTGGATGCAGTAGGTGTTGATGCCTCAGGTCTGGTATTGGATTAACTCTCTTGAAGCTTTACCCTTAGTGACTTCATGAGGAAACACAGCTCTAGGCTTTAATATTCCTTTTTAAATTCAAAGACTAATTGTCTTAAAACCTAAAACTAGATTTTTTTTTATTTTTATTTTTTATGAGAAAGAGACACCTTGGAATAGCCAAAAGTACAAGAATCCCAGATTGAATTCCTCTGGATTTTGATGAGGTAGGCACAGTTCCTTTTGGGAACACAGATGAAAGTGTCACGTGCAAGAGCTCCAAAATCAAAAGTCATGTAGCCTGTTTTCAGGTCCTGAACTACTTTTGCTGAACGAAGCTGCATTGCACCATCCAACATGCCCTCTATCTGTTCTGTGGAAGTTGATCCCTTTTGTGTGGATAATTAAATATTAATTGAGCCTGATGAGTTTGATCTAGGTATTGGGAGAGACAGAGAGAAATGCATCTCAGCTACAGCACTCAGCTGGATCTTCTACATTCCAGGAGCGTGTCCTAGCTAGGGAGTGATATTTTTTCTTATTTTCAGCAGTACCCTTGTTTTTTTCTTTTGCGCACATGCGCTTTAGGATGAAAAGGCTTCCGTTTCATCCTAATACAGGATGAAAAAAACCTGAAATTTTCATAAAATGGAGAAAATGATGACCCCAAACCAACTTTAATCCTTGTGGTGATGTTTCTGGCTTTGCACATTCTGGTGAGTCACTGAGCTGCCTTAACAGGTTTGTGAATCCAGTGGTAGGGTTGTGTCTGGTTTTCCTGTGGTACTTCGCCTCCACGTGATAACTGGAATATGGTGAAATTTGTGTTTCTGGAGGAAGAAATCACGCTCAATTGCTGTATTCTTCCAGCTCTAGTGTCAGCACAGGCTGTGTTCTGCTGGAAGCCAGAGTGAACAGAATGACGGTATTCTGTTGCTGGTGTAACTGGGGGGATACCCAGCAAGAGCAGCACTGTTTGCATTGGTCCCCTCCTCGTGGTAGCTGATGAGCCATTTGTGTTGAAAGATCAGCAGAGCAAGTGAACATGAATTTATAGTACGTTAGTCTTTTGAGGTTTCCTTCTGTATTTTGCCAAATGTATTGTGAAGCAGTCAAGTACCAAATTCCTATGATTTCTCTCAAGGATGTTTTTTTTCATTATAGAGCGTTTCAGATGAAAAACAACCATTATTGGTTATTATGTAGAAATTGAAGCATATTCTTATACCTAATACTACTGCTGTGATGGAAAAGAGGTTTCCAGAAAAACCCAGGTTCTTGTTCCAGTGATCATAAAGCACACATAATTGATGGATTGATGCAAAAATGATCCATTTTAGCTTATTGCAGGGTTCCAGTCTTGTTGTGTGTGTTGCTCGTTCCTTAAGAAAAATTATAAGTTTGGGGTCAGGCTCACACTATGAAAAGACTTGGGGGAAGCCGCAATACTGATTTAAAGGAAGATAAATGAGATTTTCCTCACCTAATCATGATCTCCTATTTTAAATGTATCTTTGGAGAAAAATTAAATCGAATGTACTAGTTGAGGTACTTCCAGTGGAAGTTAGGTACTCGCTAATGGAGGCATTACAGTGCACAAGCTAATGCTTTTAATTAATTTTGATTACTGAAGACTATTCATTCCATGCATCAGGTAACTGAGACTCATTTTGGAATACAAGCACAATGTTGGTCACCTGTGTTCAAGCACAAGAGTCCAAATGTACACAAAGTACGCAGAGAGGGATTGCTAGAAGAGAGAGCCTGTCTTAGGCAAAACCAAGAAGAGCTTGGCTTTCGTGTGCCAAAGCAAAAGGTTATCCGAGGAGCCGAGGAAATGAGGCCCTTCAGCAGCCTTCTAATAGGTTCAATTGGAGAGAGCCAAAAGGAACTTGATTAATTATGAATGAGATGCGATTTCTCTACTGTATCACTGGACTGGATTCAACTGAAGGAGGTCCCTCTCACACCCGTTTCTATATTTTCACCTATGTCATTTATGGTGCCGTAATAATATTACAAAACAGGTTAATTGGTGGTAAATGTGGCTACCTAAGTCTTTTTAAATGTTTTTTACCTGGCTATTTCACTCTCCCAGCTGCCAAATTTAGTGGAAAATTGAATGCCATCAGAAGAAAAATTTGAACCGGTGTCCATCTCTCCCTGAAGTCAGTATGGGGGCTTGTATGACAGCAGCTCCCATCTGCTGCATGGCGTTTCCTCCAAATTGCCTTCATTTCACACTGACAGAGTCCCACTTAGACTTCTCAAGTTGCTGCTGTTTACCTCACCATCCCATCATTACTGGTGACAGACAAGTAGCTGTACTGTTTGATGGTCCAACCGAGATGAAACCAGAGTATGTCTCCTCTTCTAAGAGGGATCACATCCTCAAATTTTAAAAGAAAGAAGATTCTCCTTCAGACAACATACAGTAAACTGAACAGGTAGAAAGAGCAAACAAGGAAAAACAGTTTCTTCTTTCATTCAGGGCTAGGATATCTAAAAGGCTTTAGCACGAAGCAAAAGCAGTAGTTATAAGTTAACCCAACTCTTTGGTGTTTGATATTGTTAATTTTACTAGTAGTGTAGCTTCTGTTCATCTGGAAGGTTTCATTCTTCTTTTAGCTGAAGCAGTTTTAGAGCACTGGAACTGCCTTGCTGTCGATTGAGTTCATGAAATCAAGCAAGCAGAGAAATGGTGCTAGAATTTGCTCTGGAATGAAGAGAATAGAGAAAAGGGCAACCTTATTTTTCAGGTCATAGAGGTAAGAGACATGTTTATAAAGAGACAGTTAAGGATCAAACCAGATGTTTTCCTAAATGTCTGTGCTACATTTCAATGTGGTTTGCTCCATTGTAAACCTGACACAACTCCACTGATAGTCTTGCATTATCATGATCAGGTTTTGCTTGTTCCCTTTGCCTTTTCTTCCTGTTGCAAGGCTTCCAGCACGTTTTGTGCCACTTCTAAAACTTAACATCACAGCTACCAATGCGCTGATGTATTTTTTTCTTCTCTCCTTCCTTACCTATTCTGTTTAGCTTTAGTTGCAACATGTAACGGTAACAAAACAGAAACGACGTGTGTTTATCCAGCTGTGAGATAAAGTGCCTGATCTCTATGTCACTAGTCACCACAGAAATTTTGCGGGTTGCATCAGTACAACGCCCTGTGCTTCTTTCATGGCAGCCCCGTGGTGGTTGACACTCTGGAGAAATAATTTCCATTTACTTACAGCAGTGAGACAGGGAAAATAATGACAGGTAATGTAGCTGAACATCTGGACCACAGCATTTTGTGTAGTCATTGTGGTGGTTTTTCTAGCACTGTGAAGCGTGTAAGACAGAGAGCATGCAGCTGAGCCTGGCTTTTCTAGGTCTTTAGGTTCTAATGTAACAGGATCACTTCAGATATTATTGTGCTTTGTTGTATTGATGGGAATAAGCAGTAAACAAGTATTAAAATGGACACAACTACTTATAAGGTTATATATATTCATTGTGGGCTTTAAAGTTAATATGTATATATAAAGTTAATACAGATATTGTCTTTGTTTTTTTTAATAGAGTAGTAGGAGTCAACCAAGCAATGGAGTTATTTTAGTGTATTAGCAGATTTGTGCAAGTGCTACATTTCACAGACTAAATTCTGTGAAGATAACAAGGAGGAAATAATCTGGATAACAGTGATGCATTTTGTACGGCACCGCCTGACGTGTTGAGCCTGCATCTGCCTGCCACGCATTCCGGGCTTCTGATTTATCATTCACAGCCCTTGCTCATTTTCACCAATGGTTGGCAAACATCAATTGATTCAGAGAAGCACGTCCTTTCTTCCCCAGCCAGCTTCCCTTTCTCCCTGCAGGACGCCTGGGGCTGTCGAGTATCGCACATATTGTCTCACATTTGCGCATCTCACAGCCCTGTCACGAGTTCGGTGGCAGGGGCTGAGCTGGGCTTTCAGGAGGCAGCTTAAAGCTACTGAGCCAGTGCTGGACCTTTGCTCTCTTCAGTCAGTCTCCACTCAGCAAGATGTGCACAGGAGGCGTTGACTGTTCAGCTCTCTGGGGGTATATCAGCAGCCTCTTGGGTTCTCTGCCTCTACCCTCTCTGTCCCCATCAGAGACACCATGTTTTGTGCAGCTCTGTGTCCCTGCCTCTGCTGGCCATCCTGTGTTGATGCTTTAGATGGCATTTCTGGCTAGGAAAGTTTTTCCACTCTACAAATTGAGACTGACATATGCAGCACATAGATTGATATTTTGGTTAGGCACTGGGAGCCCTGGAGCCCTGAAATGCAAGAACAGAGGGAGGCCAAGAAAATGATCAGATGGCTAGGGGCTCTTAAATCCTCATTTATTTGCAGGAATTAATTATTTCACAGTCTCTCTTAGCTGATTAAGTGGGTTGCTTTTGTCTTGGTGACAGAATTTGCTGAGCTGAAAGTTTGAACTTACTGTTATTATTCCTACACTGTAGGAATAATTCAGTATTTCTACACTTCAGTTTCAGTAGAAATTTGCTGTACTGTTACTCATTCGGTGTGATCCTAGTCATCTTGTATTGTCTCATGTGTTTCCACTTGATCTCTTTGTGCTCTGGCACCAAACACAGGAGGCAAAAAAAATTCTAAAAAGATGGTGATGGGCCAATTTTAAGGCTCCCTCAGAGTAGTGTCTAAAATTACATGAGAGAGGCAGTGAATTGCTTCAAGTCGCTTTTTCATAAACAACTCATAGTTGAAAATACATGTAATTAATTTTCAAATTAGTCTTTCTCTCTTGTAAGTGTGATTTTGGAGGATGGAAATGTAGTATTCCATCTTTGCCTTTCGAACAAAAAGGCAATGTATTCTTACAGGCATTGCAAATCAAATGTATGGATGATGATTAGTCTTCCCCGAACCTTCTTGAAATAGAAATGCTCCTTGAGCACACAGCAATCTAGGGATTAAAGATAGATGCCTACCTATGTTATCTCCCCTTTTCTGTGTCTGCTTCCAGCTAGCAGCTACACACAGGTAAACAATTTGTAACCTACTTAGAGGTTCTCTCGGTTTAGCTCACACAGAGAGAAAAATTCAGTCCATGAATGAAGCGGTCTCCAGAGAATAGGATCGGCTCCTGAGGAAATGATAGAGTAAATGGCAGTAATTGCTGTTTGAAATGATTTTCTAGGTTAAACAGCGTAAGGGTTTCTGCCACAGGCCAAGTATTTCAGAAGTGATTGGTTGCTTTTATTTGTTTCATCTAGTCTGGGATGGCATGCGTTTATATTATGCTGTGGTAGTGGATCTGAGCAAACAGAGTGTGTGTGTGTTTAGGCTGGCACCAGGAGCGCACAGATTCCTGCAGCGGTTCAGCTTCATGATTCATTGAATCTGCTAATTGTTCCACTTGCTTTAAAAGGCAGCGTTTCAAGGATCTGTTGACATAGTTGAGGTAGTGAAGAACATTGGTGATAGTTCTGAAATACATAAACAAAAGTGTGAACCGATGAAGCTGATAAACAATTTATACCTTTCTAGAGAAGATATTATTCTGAACTTTGTCTCTTACTGCATTAAAAATTGTGCTGCTTTCCTGTGACCAAAAGAGTCAGCTAGTCCCTCCTTCAGCATTCGAAATATCTACTACATATGACAGCTTTCAATATCAGAGAGCAGATGTCAATGTATAAATGTCAAGGAACAGTGGCAGTTATTCATGATGCAAGCCATTAGAAACCTCATCTGACCATCCTGGTAGACACATCGCTATGATCCAATCCAGAAATGAATGAATGGGCATAAACACCAGGAGAAGCCAGCCATGGGCTGGGGGTGTGTGTGTTTGGATGTGTGTTACGCTGTTTTGAAGTCTGTTTGTGAGTGTTTTTTTCTGGTGCATGGCAACTGAGCACAGTTGGCCAGTCTCTTGCTGGATGTCAGCGTAGTTCTTTTAGAGGCGGTGGGGGCTCTGCCAGCTTTCATCAGCTGAGGATCTGCTCTCTTGTTGCCCTGTGTACCTATGCAACAGAACGGAGCGTGGTGAATATCAGGAAACAGAAGCGCTGGAACAGGCACAGATTTTCCAATCAATCCATGATTCATGCTCATTAGCTTTGAAAGACTGAAGAAAGACGCTTTATGAGCTGGCATTTCCATTTGTGCTTTAATTGCCCTACTCACGCTGAAGACAGAGTGATGACTATGGCATTTGCAAAAACAAGGGGAAGAGAAAGATGGGAAGTGCGTTCTGTGCCTCGTCTAAAGGTCACTGCCCTGCCAAAGACTTGCTGCTCTGGTTAGGGATCATGGCCTCTCACTCAGCCATTGGCACTCCCGAGATCATGTTATTTTGTGTGAGTTCAAGTTAACCAGATTAAGTGTTGAGTTGAGTGGCACGCTTCCTTTGGTGCACTCTGGAGTTGGGGAGGAAAGGTGTAAGTGTCCTCCCCCTGTACCTTGTGCTCCCCACCTGAAAGACAAGCACAGCTTCTGTTGTTGCATTTAATTAACCGCTTATAGTGGTGCAGAAGGTGTTTTTCAAGGAAGCCCTAGCATGCGCAGAGCTTGCCATCGCTGTGACCGTGTTTGGAGGTTTAAGTGTGGGGGGGCTTATGGTTAATGGTATGTGATGCCGTGCATTTGTACACACCTCTCTCCCCACTAATCACCAGCATAACTGCTTTTTTCACAGCAACATCAGCAACAGAAGCAGCAGGCGCTGACTTTCAATTGTAAAACAGCTGCCAGGAGCTCATTATGCACTAATGCATACTTCAAGATGCAAGATTGCACCTTTGCAGTGCAAGCTTGGGAGTGTGGCCCATCTGAAATATAGCTGACAGCAATTAAGATAGTGATGTACAACATGCCTTTCCTAGAAATTGTTGTTATGAAGCAGATGCTACCTCTGAACAGAAATAATACAGTCTGGCTCATATTTATACAGAGGTTAATGAATGGTATCTCAATTTTTTTAGTGAATGAACAAAAAAATCCAGCTGGAAATCTCTTCTGCACAATATAGCTTCATCCAAATGGAAACCAGATACGTTTAATTAAAAAAAAAACAGTCATGCGGTAAATACAATTAATGAAAGCCACCTTTGAATTGAGGTAATTGAAGTGACAAAGATACGGTTACAAACCAGTGGAGTATGAGTTAGAGTCAGTGAAGCTTTATGTATTGGGTGTTGATGCTGCAGACCAGAGTTAATGATCATTCACATGGGTAGGTGATGTTTGGGTTGGGACCTTTGTTTATTTTCTTCTATCCCTCCTCTTGGGAGGATTAATGTGATGATGAATTTTTTTATTTTTTATTTTTTTTTCTGAAAGAGGAAACTTTCTGATAAAATAAATGTAGTTGGTCTCCCCAAAGGAGAGGGGAGTTAATAGAGAGGGACACCAAACACTTCAGATAGGGATAGTTTCCAGTCTCCAAAGTCCATACAGAGCTGTGGTATTCGCAGTCTTTTTTGGAAATAAGTTCTGAAATGGATGGGCTTGTGGGTTTGTGTTTCTCTGTTCCAAGACTGAGGGCATGGTCTGACAAGTGGTGTCCCATGGTGCTGTCACCAGTTGGATAGGGCATGGCTCATCCTTCCTGGGAGCCACAGTGAGAAGCTGGTTTGGGTTTGGGCTTCCTTCCCTTCCCAAAGGGAAATGAGCAACTGGGAGGGGAGAGAAGGTGGAGCTGCTTCTTCTGTGACAGTTTCAGTGCTTGACTAGATCAGCAGAGAGAAAATTCTGGATCTTTTTCACTATTACGTGCTTATAAAAGACCTTTATTGGAACAGTATGAAAAGCACATAATTATTTAGTGCTTTTTGTGTCTAAAATGTGATCTGCAGGAATACAAATAAAATGAGAGTGTGATTTACATGACAGTAATGCATGGCTCAACCAACTGAGATCAGGCTGCCATTCTAAGAATGGTGGTTTTAATACACAGTTGTTTTCTCAAATAGCATTTACCATCATTGCAGCTCATGTGCTTTATGGAATAAAAGGGGTGGTAGTGCCTCATGCTGCAGGCAGCTCTTTGCACTGGTTTGCCCCAGGCAGCCTCAGGTGCAAGTGCCAGAGCAAGGCTGAGAACCCAGTGATCCTCAGTTCTCCTGCCGCTGCTGGGGACCAGCTTCAAGAGTTCCAAACACACTCCTTTTTAAAAGCCTGCCTCTTCTCTTTGCTGTCCGTGCCCTGTACTTTTCATCTGAAAACCTCCCGAGCCCAAAGTCTTTTCTGACTCAGAGGTTACATGAAGTATTCAGGGACTCATTGAGGTTGATTTGAATGTTGACATCTTGGGATGTGCCCTGGAAAGCAGACCCTTGTCTTAGCTGCATTCAGCCAAAAGCCACAGCTCATTTCTAGAGTCTGAGTCAGTTTGCTGGAGCTCATGGAAGGATTTCCATTGCCTTCAGTAATTTTACTGCCTTCAGTAATTTTGAATGACTGCTTTTTAATGGCTTTGAGATTAAGCCCGTCAAGAATGAGTTGAAACCTTCCTTGTTTACGCTTGACGTTTATGGCATGTAGCCACATCAATAGCTGAATTAGGACTAATTCGCAGTATACTTAGAGCTTGGATTGATAAATTCTGGGGCCAAGTCTTTAATTCTCCTCTGGAAAATTTTTCCTTGTTGCTTAATAAAATTATCTGGGTGGTTTTATTGCAATAGTAATGAAGACCATTAGTATATATTGATGTTTGTGGAAAACATATAATAACATCAGTCCATTTCCCAGCTTGTGCCATACAATTCAGCAAACAGATACCTGTAGAAACATAGAGATACTTCTCTTACTGAAGCATGTCAACTCACCTTTAAAATAGAAAAGCAGCACTCAGCTATGACCTACCTGTATCTCAGCAGTAAGGATTGAGTGAGTCCATCGCGTATCACCTTGAAGTGGTGAAATGTATGGATGGATGATTTAATCCAGATGGCATCAAAACAATTTCTTCTGGGGAGAGTTGATTATTTCCACTGATCTTTAAGAACAGTACATCAAACAGCAGCTCTCCCTTCTGTCTGCCTATCGTCAATTCTTGTGTATTTCCCTTTATGCCATTGTTATCGTCGTCTTAATCACGGGCACTAAGATCAATATGTGAACAATTACTTTTTCCGGCAGTAGGGAAGGTCTGTATACGTTGGTAATGAACATTAAGGTTAGCATGGAATGGTAACTTGATTAGCATGAATGAAATATGAATGGAAAGGTGTAGGGAAGTGGTGGTAAACATCAGAAACAGTTGGGATGTAAAATATCAAAGTATGATCCCTTCTTTCAAATGTCTTTTTAAAAGTGTTGTTTTGTTTCTGGTCTCATGAATATAACTATAAATATATGTTCTGCTACTCAGAGATATTTCTGAGCAAAATTCCAAAATTCCTTTTAAATTAAATTTTACCTTCTAAAACATTTGAGAGCAGAGGTGAAAGAAACATATTTTCTTTACACTGATCTCATTCAGCATCTGTTAAAGTTGACACACATCTTCAGGTTTGACCACAAACTAGGTTCAAATGATTGCTGGAGACCTTTGTCCACTCCAGCCATGCAACATGTCACTCTGTGTAGTGCTCAGTGAATTCTTTTCTTAGGTTGTTAAATGTCTTCAATGTATCTGTCCCCTCAAATAAAGAAATATTTCTGCAGCTGTTCTAAATGAAGTAATGTTTCTGTAGCCTCTGGGAATTTTCTAACTGCAGAGGTTTCACAATTGGCTTGCTGGCACATAAGATAATTTCAGGGAAATAAAGTGGAGGCCCCGAGAAGAAGAAAATTATGGAAAGGCCTGAATTAAGGAAAATAGCTCAAAATCAAAAAAGGAACAACTCTTGGCAGTGAATTGCATTTTGTTTCTAGAAAATGTGTTGTTTTTGTCAGCATCTCTCTGTTCTCTAGACACAATCTTGAAAATATGACTTACTGCCCTCTTTTCTTCATCTGTTCTCTTGATATTTGTAAAGAATATGCCTAAAATCTTTGTCTTGTTTGACTCGGCTGCTGGCCAAGTATTGAGTTCAGAATTTATTCCAGCTTCTGTCCTTGTGCCAGTCACGTTGTTCCCCCTGTGCAGGTGCTGGGCTTGCTGGGAGCAGACAGAACAGCAGGAGGGAGTGGCCTGAGCATCGGCAGCCTCCCGGCCAGGACTGGTGAGCAGTGGCTCTGCCACCCAGCAGCAGCTTCCCTACTCACCTTGTCAGTCTTCTCCCCACATCCTTCCCACTCTTGTATAGGACAGCCTTAGTAAATGTGCTAATTTCCACATATTTGATGCCGTGTGTTGATGTCTGCATTTTTATACAGATGGTGAAATCTTCTATCATGCATACAGAGTGCACCAGTTGAGAAGAGTTCAGCATTTATGCTAAGAAACATAGATATGTAACATTTAGACATTATGCTTAATTGTTCTTCACCAGTAGAAGTATTAAGTAATTTGGTTTATATAATGGCTGTGTCTCTGGCAAGAGTGTAACATTAAAGATTTCCTCTTAAAACAAGATGTAGGTGCTTTGCATTTCGCTGTAGTTACATGAACAAAGAGGAGATGCCAAGGAGGCCGAACAGTGTGATAGCTTTTGTTAATGTTTCACCCAGTCTCTAAAATCAGGGATTTTATATAATCAGGAAATATGATGCTGAGTACTTGCTTTCCCACTGAGAATATGAGCTTGTGGATTGGTTTTCAAACGTATTTGGGACAAGGACTTAATTGCCCATGTCCTGCTTGGAATGTATATCAACTGTTCATAGAAAACAAGGAGCTTCCAGGGGGGAATGGAAGAGTTCTTGGGTTTCAGGGACATGAGTAAATACGATATTAAAAAGGTATATGCGGTTTCTCTCTCCTTTTATACAGGACAAATTGCAGAGCTCTCTCAGCTGCTAGGGCAGTCTCTCTAGCTGCAAATATTTTGAAGAAATGTCTTTTATTGTCCTAAACATCTAGTGCAGAATGGACAGAAGAAAGTTGCAGGCTGTCACAGATGATACCACCTCTCATCAAGTGCTGTGATGTCACAGGCATGGCCTATGAGTCATTTTACACCTGTAACATTCCCACTAATTATAAGAATTTATGTTCTGGTGCAATTATATAATTTTAAAATATCTAATTTTGTTTTAGAATATAAGGAAGAAATTATAAAACCGTGTTTTATGTAGTAAATTTTCAGAAGACTTTAGGTCTGAGAACTCAAAGCTCTTGTTTCCTTCTGACAGTTAGTGACTGAGAGGGAGCAGGATCCATGTCGTGAGTTGAGCTCTGGATCTGGAAATCAAAATTCCTAGGGCTGCAGGCAGCCAAAAGTGAGTATCCCTAATAGGCACCTGGGCTGGACAATGACCATGGGAGATGGGAAGGAAACGCGCAAGGTTTACCATTGTTGGAGTAGAAATCAATATAAATGGGACTTCTTTGATGGGGACATTCCCAGCCAGCTCTGTCTGTGACCCCTTTGACTATCAATACAGGTAAAGCACTAACATATCTATGCTTTCGTGTTTAATCTTAACATTTTTCTGAGTGTGAGTAGAACTCACTTGCCATCTTGGCAATAAGGCCTTGGCTGAAGCAGAGATGCTGGTGAGTTGTGTTTGAAGGGAATCTGACAGGTAAGGCTGAACCCTGAAGACTGATGACTTCTCAGAGTTTGATTTCTGGAAGTAATTTTATTTTGACACCAGAAATACCAACTTGCTGATAGAATCTGCAGGGCTGAGAAGGGTGGAACATGGGAGGAATCGATAGTGCCCCAGAGATGTTCTAGGAAAGGAACAAAAGGTACTAACCAGATCATGCAGTTGTGGCCTGATAAAATTTTCTGCTTCAGTTGTCGTGTTTTGGAAGTCAGAGGTGAGAAGGACCTTAATGAAATGTAGTTGACTGCAGGAGAAAGGTGAGCCACAAAATTGGCATAGCCATAAAAAGGCAATGCTTTGATAATAGCAAATACAGTCCTTTCAGTAGAGATGGTGAATGTCAGTAGTTTTGTACAAACCACTGTAATGATATGCAAAATTTGATAACCCAGACATTACAAAGATGATCTCAAATTGGA
Organism: Brachypteracias leptosomus; assembly: GCA_013401335.1. Classification (NCBI taxonomy): domain Eukaryota; kingdom Metazoa; phylum Chordata; class Aves; order Coraciiformes; family Brachypteraciidae; genus Brachypteracias; species Brachypteracias leptosomus. The sequence continues at coordinate 261,578 of VYZX01003152.1, forward strand.
GCAGAGCAGAAAAGGAGGAGGCTTGGGAAAAGGACCCTGTTTTGTAAGAGATAAATTGTTGGTACATCCAGTAAATTGGTATGAATTTTCAGTGATTAAATTTAGGCCTGAAATTTCACTGTAACCATTTCATTAATGAGCTTTTGGAGGAACTCTTGAGTAGTTCTCTATTTTAGCATGGACTTAAATAAATGTATGGCCTAGGAATGGGTGGTGTGTTACTTAAAATATCAGGAGGCTAGACCTGAGGACCAAAGACACGCCATGCTCGTGAAGTCAGAAATCTTCTGAGAACAAGTAGATTAGAGCAGATCTCCTCGACTCGAAGACCTATTTCATTGTGTTGTGGCTGTGCACAGCCATCGTAGACAGAGTACTTTTTTTTTTTTTTTTTTCAGGTTTATCAGGAGACCTGATTAATTCATATCTGTTGAGTCTGGATGACATCAAAAGGAAATCTCTTTATAGGTCAACCGCTTGAGATAAAGGCCTTAATTCAGGGCATAACCTAATACAGTCAAGGTCTTCTTCCTTTCCTACCTTTGCTGATTTATTTGCTTGTCAGGATATCCTTGCCAGTCTGTTTTGTTTTATTTTCTCAGTCTGTCAGAAATCCTTTAGCAAGATATTTTTTTGTGGTGGTTGTTTTTTTTCACTCAGTGAGTCAAAGTTGCCAGTACTTTTCCCCCAGGGTTTTTTGTGTTGAGATACACCAGTAGGTTCTTATTGTACCAGACACTCCCTAACACTTAGTCCTGCTTCCCTTTGCAAAAAACTTGTTCAGATGTACTTTAACAGAGTACTTGTATTTCTGTCGCAGATATGCAGGATTCAATTCTCCACAGACCTAAAAAGTGACGTTCCAGTCACCATAGTTGTGGAAAGTCTGTCTTAGGAATTTTTTTTTTTAATTATATAGGCACTTTCTATAGAGTCCTTTACTTTGGATATTGATATGCAAGAGGGAAAAACCAGGGTGAATAGAAAATTGAAATGAAGCTGGGTTCATTTGGGTGGAGTCCTAAAACCATGTACCTGCTGCTGTGGTGCTGGTGGCTCTTGCTTTCTTCTCTGTGCCTGCCATGGCCAGGCCAGCTCCAGAAAATCTCAGAAAACGGGGATCTTATCATCTGTATCGATTCAAGTGCATGTTTTTCTACATTTGTTATTACATTTCAGGCTGTTGTTTGGACTCGGAGTATTCAGAATAGTGCTGCTTGCTCTTTTTCAAAATCCCTTTCTCCTTCTGTTGAGAAGAGGTGGCTGTGTCTGGGGCAGGTCTAGAGTTTCAGCTCCTCCATAATGAGTGATAGAATTTCAATAGTGCTCAGTTAAGTCAGGTGCTGGTTTATTTGATGATATGCCAAACGGGGCAAATGGTGTTTGAATTAGTTTGGACTGCTGCTTTAAAAAAGAGGGAGGCTATAAAACAGCACAATTCTTTATTTCTTTTGGTATTTAATGAGTAGATGGTTTGAAATGCCACGAGTAGATGTGGTGCTTCGAGACATGGTCTAGGGATCAGGGAAATGTTGGACAAAGGTTGGACTTGATGATCCGAGATATCCTTTCCAACCTAAATGATTCTATGATAATTTTCTCTTGGGGGTCACTAGTTTTAATTCTTGTGGTTTACACTAAAAATAAAAAGCAATTCATATTTTAAAGCCCTAAGAGAATTTAAAGCCCTTAGAGAGTCACATCTATTCGCAGCCCATAGGATAGCTCATAGGACAGAGGTGATAAATATTCAAGTTAAGGCTTTATGATTAGTAATTACCAGGAAGAGCAGTTAAGCAAATACAACTCAGTGACTAGTATGAAAAATTTATCTGGCTTGTGGGATGTCCTTGTCCTTGTCAAGACAGACTGTCACTGAACTCAGTAAGAATGCTGCCTAAATGAAAAGGAGTAGAAGACCAGGTCTAAAATACCGAAATAATAGCATATTAATGCAAATTTGAGAGCCAGTCTAGACACTTGTAAAACAACATATTGGATTCACTGAACTTCAGACTGTGTTTTCCTCTGGCTGGCTCTGCACAGCATATAACTTTGTGGCATATGAAATCCTCTGTGAATTCAGAGCCTGGCAGGCAGTCCAGCTTGCAAATGAATTTAATTACTGGCCACAAACTCCTCTTTGCACAGATCTGATTGAACTCGGTTGGAGCTGAAGGTGCTCACCTTGAGTTAAGGCAGCCACTGTGCACCCCAGCCAGGAGGAACTCTGCCATGCCAGGGCAGAGGCTTGGGGGGGGGGAGGCCCTTGTTTCCTTGGGGTTTTGTTTGTGTTCCTTAACATAAACATTGGCAAATGTTCACTATGTGGCCAAAGGCTGCTTTATGTGACACCAAAATTCATCTGACAGAAAAGGAGAGTTGGTGTATGAAAGACACCAGACCTTGTTTGCAATCCATGTAACACAGAACTTTTAATGTTCTGACTGGAAATAAAGCAGGAAAACAAAGACAGGACTGTTAAAATTAATTTAATCCTTTGTCTTATCTATGATAACTTCTGTGTTGTATGTTAATTTTCTTGAAACAAGTGTCCAAATCAAAGGCAAATGTTTATAATGGAGAACTACACTGGAATTAGCATATCTGCAGCAGCTCAGAATTTTTTCCTCTGATTATTTTCAGAGGAAGGCTTTTTATATAAAACTAGGCAAAGCTTTTGAAGAGACAAATGGAGTAAGAAGATATGTATGTTCTGTGTTTGTGTTGGAAATGTCAACTAATAAAATTAAGAGATGACTGCATCAACACTACTAATTGGAGCAGACAAATATATGGAATGTGTATCCTGGGGAAGAGTGTCATTGTAGAGCCATATTTCTGTGTCATCTGCACTGGCAGAAACCCAGAAAAATTCCACTGAGATAAGTAGAACTATTGATTGATGTCTGCTCAATTTAAATAAGCTTTTTTGCTACTTATGCCCAGTTCTGATTTTTGAAGTTTAAATCATCAGTGGAGAAGTAGCTGAGCTAGACATGTTAAAAGCTCTTGGGAAACCACCTTATGGAGTCAGGTTTTTGGCAGTGTGATGGATAGGTCATCATTAGGAAGTCCTCAAGGTGTGCAACAGTTGCATCTCTGGTGGATTTATTAATCTCATCTCTTTTGTTCTGCTTTGTGTTCTGAAATGAAGGCTGGGCACTACTTCCTGGGAACAAGAACCAGTTCTTGCAAAACTTCCCTTTTAAAATATTTTTAAGCTAGAAAGTTTGCCCTAAATCCCATAGTTTCACTGAGCAGGTCAATACACTCGTGCAACATGATTATTTTTCCTGTTCTGTGTTTAACTGGTGTTATGGACTTTGGTGTTACTAGATAGAGGACTTTCTGTAGCTAAATTGGGTTTATTACCTTGCAGATGATTTGGAGGAGCAGTACAGCCCTGGTTTTTTCATATGCCAAAAAAAAGCTTTGACTTACTCTCTGAAGATTCAGTATTTCTGTATGTAAGAGCCATGTACACAGATGATGAAAGGTTTTCCCAATCCATTATCTTGTCTCCAGCCTTCACAGGTCAGAAATGCACAGCAAAGAGCATTTTTCTCAATTCTACTAGGAAACAGCCTTATTGTGTTATTCTGTCTCCATCTATTCCATACCAGTTTGCTTATGAAGGTCTTATTAAAATACAACCGCCAAAAAAATGGTAATTTATTTGACATGATTAGTTCTTAACAAATTCACCTTGGCTGCTCTTTATGATCATTATTTCCTTTATGTCAGGGCTACTCTGTTGTTATTGAAGTCCTCTGAGCAATTTTATGAAGGTTATCCAATTTTTCCAGAGATCCAGTCAGCAGGAAGCCGTTTGCCAGTTCCAGTTCTGCTGAGCCACGCTGGTGTCATTAAAGCAGCTTTACAGCTGCCTGGAGGCCAAGTGGACACTAAGATAGAGCAGGTCCTGCAGTAGTGTGACAGTCACCGTGTACTTGAGATTTCAAAGGGCAAAAATGCATCATAGGTAGGTCAGCAGAGTGTGGCTCAAAATCCTTACAATTTGACTCTTTAATAGGGTTTTTTTTATTTCTCTGTGTATCAATTTTGTGTATTCTTCCTAGACGAGTGGTTCAGGCATCAAGGTGGAGTCTGTTGTCACTTCTTGTGTTTTACTTTGTAGTTTAAACCTGCTTATTTCTGGAAGAAAATTAAATCCTTTAATGTACATTTAGCCTTCATCTGAAATGTGGCACAGCAAAGTGTGGCTCCTCAGGGGTTTACAGAGGGCATGGCGGCATTCTACATTGCTGCCATTTTGAGGTGTGATCTAGTCCAGGGGTGTAACGTAACTGGGATTTTTCAGATAAGCACTTGGGCAGCAGGCCATGGATGAAAAATGGTGGATGAAGAGCTTCAAGAAGGCATCAGTCAGTAGGTGACACTTTCCCCCTTGGTGGTACGTGCTGCTCCAGGACATTGTTCCTACAAGTGGTGAAGAGTTGGGCAAACCAATTCTGGCCACTTGTTGTAATCCTGAGTTTTATGGCTCTTTTGGAAGAGCTGGAGGTGGCTGGCTGGGGGCCAGACAGTCACACTCTGTTGATCTAACATCCTGCTCTTGCAGTGGTTTAAGCTACTTTTACTTCTTGCTGCTTTGCACCGGTGACACTTTCTGTGTTGTTGCTTGAGCTGTTCGAAAGCGAAGCGTAGAGTGGACTTGACAATGTACTGCAGGGAAAAAAGGAGGGAAGGGTTACCTTTGCAGGCAGCTGTAGACACATCAACCTGCTGAAATACAAACTGGAGGCCAGATGCAAAAAGTTTTCTTTTAAAAGGATGCTAAAATAGATAGAGATCCATATTAATAATGTTAGTCAAGTATTTGGAATGTTATAGGTATGTAAAGATGTTGTGTGATAAATACAAAAATAGCTGTATTTTGTATCGTACATCTCTGGATGTCTTGGCACGTTAATTGCTTTCTCTCATTCTTGGTTGGCTGCATGGGTTGAAACCAGACAGATTTTCATTTATCCTTTGGAGCTGGGGCTGCCAGCAGCAGTGCAGCACTCGGCAACTGACTCTCCTGCTGGGCTTTGATATCTTAAATACCTTGGCAATTAGTAATGTAACACTCACTGTGTAAGTTGTTCTCTATCAACATCATTTTGCCAGACTCCCACATACTTGACTTTGTTACAAATGGAGGCAAATCAAGGTAAATCAATAAAGGAAGTGATAGCAAACCAGATAACTTAGAGCTTGTTAAGCAGCCTGCAGATAAAGACTCACAGGTTTGTTGGCTGTTGATGCCTCAGTGAAGGCTGCTTGGAGAAGTGCTGGATAGTTCTGGAGATTAGTATCCAAATAGAGTTTTTGCTTCAGGATTTTTTTTTTTTTTCCCCATCCCTGGGTTCCTCATTAATTCTGAGTCCTGACTGACAACGATTGCTGCTGTTGAAAATGCTAGTTTGCCCTGCAGAAACGTTTCAGCAGGACAGAAGGTATTTTTTGTGCAGTTGTCCCCCTCTTTTTTTCTTCTTCTTTTTATTTTTTCTCCTTATCTGAAAGCAAGGCCAACTTTTTCTGTGGAAAATAAATATTTTTGTGATGATGTCTCATTTTTCCACCTGAAAAAGTTTCAATAGGATTTTTTTTATGACCACAAAGAAATGTTTTAGATATGGAGACACTGAAAGTTATCTGAAACCCTCCTGAGGGTTTGGTGAGGTGGTTTGGTGATTTGATTCCATGCAGTGTGCAAACATCCATCCCAAACACTAACACATCCCTTCTCCCGGGGCACCAAAAGCCTCCTAGCCCAGACTGTCTCTCTGGCTCTGTTAGGCGTGTCAGACTTGAGAAGGGCTTGCAGAGCAGCATAGGAAACCAATTACTTCAGGTTCAGTTCTGCATTTTTGGATATAGACTTGTCAGTTTGCAGGGCTGCTGCTGCCTTTAACAAGCAGTGAAATGCTCAGATTTAAACTATGAATTTGCTGTAACCTCTTTCCCATAAAGCTTTGGTGCTGGGAAAACTGTGACTGTTGCGTTAGGAGAAGTGAGCCCAGTGCAATGAATTGTAGTCGAGTGTCAATCGAGCACTTGTAGTGTTGCAGTTATTTCATCCCCACTGAAAACTCCTTTTGTTTTCAAGCCCTGCGGTTGCAGTCCCAGAGACCTCCCAGGCACACAGCCCCCATTCAGCTGCCTCTCTGGTGCCTTGCAGCCAGTGCCATGGTCTGGGTCAGCTTCTGAGAAGTATGGAGACCCTGCCCTGTGGAGTTTGGGGGTTTGGCCAAAGTTCCCAACAAGGACGTGAATGTTTAGAGGAGAGTTGTCACTCTGCTAACTTTGGTACTCACAAAAAATTTGCTCAGAGACCATTAATATCTTACTGACATTTGATAATGTTAAAGATTACTGGAAAGAAACCCTTTAACGTGTAGCCTGAGGATGCATGCATTTAATTTTTAATTCTGTTTACTCTTCTCAAAATTGTATATGTATGAGAATTTTTTTTATTATTGACTTAGGTAAAACTAAAATGACTTGCACACATTCACAGCACAGCAGCGCATAGAAATCCTGGAGGAATAGAGCATTGACACTGTTGCTAGAGCCTAATTAGCTGGCACAATGCTGGGCCATGTAGTCTGCAGCAGTTGGGAAAAACTGTTATCATGGTAAAAATGATTAATTCAATTTGCAAAAGTATTTTAAGTCTTGCTCTTTTTGCACTGCAGATTTAAGCCACGAGACACTGCCGCTGAGGTCATGTAGGTGTACTTGCAGTAATGTTTGGGCTGAAGAGGCCTCAGCAATGTGTGGATGTGTTAAGAAATGTTTACATAAGCCAACTCTTAGGGGCAGATTCTTTCTCCTGAATGAGTGTTGTGTCTATGCACTGTCAGGACTGGACCTAGCTGCCTGGGGTTGGCTTCAGTTCATCTGGACCAGCTCCTGTGTCATTAACGACTCTGACATGGGGATTCACACGATGCCTTTGCTTAAGCAGAACCATTTTGTTCTGCATTTGGATAACCCTTCTCATCATCCGTGATCGCTCAGAAGAATTATTCAGAGAAATTCTGTGATACAAATACCAGTTCATTATAAACCCATCTGCAGCAGGAAGTTTGCATTGTTATGAGGGTTTTTCTTTGCTCACACTTGGCCCCGTGAAGGCTCTTCTAAAGGAATATTCAGAATGTTTCCTCTTGGTAAATCACCAGTTTCTCCTTTTTCCTGTTAGCATCAGTGAAAATTGTGGCGAGATTCTCCAGAGCTTTTGAAATCAATGGAAGCCTTTCTTTGACTTAGTTGGATTTCAATTCGTAAGCATGTAAAAGTGATAAGTAATCCCCTAATTATGATTTACTAATGCACCAAAGGGAGCAAAGCTGCCACAGCGATTCTCTGGGGGTGGTGCAGTGCCTCCTGAACTGCCTGGAGTTCACCTTATCTCACCTCAAGGAATCATCTTGGCCTTTTCCTTCACCCTAGAGTCACTTCCTAAGTGTGCATGGGAGTCTAGTGAACTATGCAACATATTTTTCGTAAATACGCTGTATATTTCACTATATTTCATAAACCAGTATATATTATACAGGAAGTTTACCAGGACTTGCACAGCTTCTGTCAGGAAGAAAAAAGTTATGTGTTGTTATTCAGTAGCAATGAAACAATTTGTTTTATGCTATTACAAATAGCACAGTTACATGGAAGCTCAGACTGTTTATGAGAAAGTAGGCAAAGTGAAGGGAGAGGAGCAATGTGCACAGGTTATTGTACTGTGTATATGTCACAGTAAGTACCATAATGTTTTGAATGGGATTAAACAGAGGGGAAAACCCACTTTCTTCCCCCTGCTTGCTGGAGAGGGAAGTGGAGGTTTGTGCTAAAGAAGTTAATCTCCGTGGTGGTAGGTGCGTGGAACTTTAGTTTCCATTTTTATCTGTGTACATTAATATAATAACACATCTGCTGTCAGAGAACTGTTTCTTACTTTTGTAGACATGTTTAGCTGCTAAAGTTATCAGTGTGCTTGGCAAAACCACAGAGACTGTATCATTCTACACATTTTTACAGAATTTCAATATTTTGCCTGAAGAAAAATAGAAAATCAGCAGATGAGTCAGAAATACCCTGCAAGTGTGTGTTCCCTCTCCAGCTTCTGGACCACAGTCCCTCCGTGCTGTGTTTGTACTTTGTACTATGCCAGTGTTTGCTGTGAGAGGCAGGTTGGCAAAATTTGTAGGAGGACTGCATCTTGATTTGGCAAAGCATTTGTTATGTGGGTCCTTCCAGTCAGTCAGTTTGGAAATCCACGCCTTGTTCAGCTCAGCCAGTGGCGATCCAGCAGCATGTGCACGGATGCATTTTGCCCAACATATATAATTCCAGGCTCTGTTGCTATGGAGACCGGGACTCGCCGCACTAGCGATCCACCTTAACTACCATTAACGATGCCGTGTAATCAGGGGCAGGGAATGGACACAGCAGCCGGAGCTGAGGCCTGTCACTGATCTCTGCTGACCCCATCTGCTGGTATCGATCGCAGCAAGTGAAGCATGTCCACAGCTCCTGTCTCTTGCTGACACGTTCACTTGCTGCAGCAGCTGGGGCAGACACTTGGCAGGTCCCCAGGTGCCTTCACTGGAAATCCTGAGTATGTTGTGCTGCTACAAGGAAGAGGAAAGGTGTTTGAGTTCAGGAAGGATGAACCTGAACGGACTGGCTGCTGAGCTTTCTACAAAATACTGGCTGCTGCCTGAGGTGGATCCATGAATGGGATGGGACAGGGACAGCCTGAGTGGAATGGTGCTAGAAGAAGGGGTATGTGGAAATACTGCTGTGTGGCAAGGATAAGGCATTGAAGAAGATGTTGCCAGAAAGGCATAAGGGTATATCAGTAGATGACCCTTTATTCCAGGACCTTGTTTGGAAGCAAACAATAAACTGATGGCATTATGCACAGTGCCTACTGACGGGTGGCTTTTGCCAGTGAGTTCAGAAATACTGAGAGGCACAGAGGTGCTTCAGGAGATTTCCTTGCTGCCAAACGTAGGAATAAAGAGAGGCCTGAGCTAGGGAGACTTACATAGGATGGGTGTCCCATATCTAATGATAGGAATGTTAAATTTTCCTCCTGTTTGAATTAAGAAGATCCTTTCCTATTGAGATAACTAACTGTTAATTAGGGGTCACCGTCTTCATCTCTGTATGTACCCTGTACATATATCATGACGAGTAATGATTATCAGAGGAGGGAAAAAATTTTCCACCTCTACAATTTGACCCCATTATCTGAATATTCAATGAAGGTCAAAGTCCTGTGCAGTTCTTGAAAAACAGAAGCTCTTGCGATACACATTCATTATTCCCTTTCTGTAAGTTTTAACTGTCTGGTCACAGCAGTTATTTGCTGTATTTCAGCAATGCTAGTGTGACACTGCTAATGCTGGCTGTTGTCACGGTGGCCTGACACCTCACATCTAAGGTGTGACAGTGCTCCAAAGCATTCCAGCATTCCCAAAGCTGAGGACAGTTACAAGGCCAGAAATAAGGTGTGTGTGTTCTCAGGTGCAGATTTCTAGTGATGGAGTTGTGCACTATTTTTCCATAATGTCTTTGACTTTTATTCAGGGCCCAGGCTAGACCCAAGTCACATGTGGATCACAGTTTAATTATCAGGGGAGAGCAGTGTTCCTGCTGGGATTGTGTTAGAAATGGGATGCTTGTGCAGAAACATGGGACTGCGGGAGGAGAGGAGAGCTGGCCATTTAGGAAATTGAGCACTGCCCTGAAGATATAGCCTTTGACTTCTTCTCAGGGTTCCCGCATGATGCTGCTCATCATATCAGAAGACTTGGGTTTTCAAGGACTGCCAGCAGTTATGTGTTCCCTCCTTTTATTTGACAGCTTGGCTTGTGATTCATGCTCTACCTGTAGAAATACTGAGCACTCATTACAGCAAATGAAGCCAATAGACATGCTACTTTTGAATTACAAATGCTACCTGTAATATATATGTCCGGAGAGGTAAGATCCAAAGCATTTCTGGTTGGTGCAACCAAAATTGGAGGATACATTTGGCCTTGTAAATTGAAGATTACGTGCCTTTCATTTCATAGCGCTGTTACTGAAAATAAATGCTGTAGTACTTTATTACAGATAGAAATATAACAGAGAACTACAGAAAGGCCTATGAGGAAATGAATAATTTCATCCTCAGAAATCAGTTTTATCATGTACAATAAAAGTCCTTCTGCCACTCATTGAGCATCAAGGAGACAGTAGTGTTCAAAGCTCTGTGTCGTACATGTGCTGCCTGGCTTACTCACTGAGGGAGGCAGAGCTCTTCTGAACATATAGTACGTAATCCTTAATTACAGACTAGCTCACAATACGTGCACATAAGGCCATTTAATGAAGATATGGTTGTAATTAGAAAGTTTTTAGGTTTTCAGTGCTTATCTTTTCAACCTAGATGATGACCTTACACTCCATGCTGTTTCACACACAGTGGGCTAGAGGACAGATGCTAAGTTTGAACATTCTCTACAAAATTTGGTAGCCTGGCTTTCAGACTTCCTGAGTTAGTCCAGATAGGTGGAATACACAGCAGAAAAAATTGTTATTAACAAGCTCTTCTGGCAGTGCCCTTCACAATAAAAAGGTGCACGTGGAATTTGGGTCTGCTGTTCATCAGGATTTTTGTCGTGCAGTTGATTCTCTGCACTGCCTGAAAGGCTCCCAAGAAAGAACAGCAAAGAGCAGCTCTAGGAACTGTGTCCAGGAGCCTCATCGCTCTCATTTCTTTGGAGTGAAAGCCCCGTATGCAGCTCCAGAGCTCGGGGGTTGTTGTCCCATTTGAGCCTTTCACACCAGAGGGATGGCTGTGGGCATGCCTCTTTATCATCCTTCAAATTAGGAGGATTTTGCATCGTCGCCTGTCTGGTACCATTTTCTTCCCCAGCCCCCTCACTCTTCTCCTAGGCTGCCATCTGCATCTTCCCCCACACGTCTCACTTTTGTGGCATTTCTATTGTAGTGCTTGTTTAAGTACATAATATGCAGTTTAAGGTGCTGTAGGAGGTGAGACCATACATAGAATACTGCCAAACATATTTTTGTTTCTGTTACCGGAGTTCCTACTTTTCCCAGCAGGGGAACAGGTTACAACAGCAGCAGTGAATTAAGTGGGGGAAAAGAAACTAAAGGGCAAAGTACCAATAATCAGATTTCTTGTGCTCTCCTGTACAGAACGACAGCTGAAGTGACTATTCCTGCAGCTTGATGCGTGATGAATTCAGAAATAGTCCCCTTGTACATGACTACACAGCAGCAGCTAATCTAAGATCATACAAAGCAAAAGACAGCAGGAGTCTTTTCAAAGGTTACTGCAGTTTCTTCTTTGTCCTTACTGGGCACTCTTTTCTCTCTTACTCTGGGAGATTGTTAGGTTATGGAAAACACCATTCTCTGAGGCACCTGTGTTGATGGCTAAAAATAATACATTTTGCATTTGAAAGTGGAAGTCTTGTCCTTCCTGTGCATTAAAAGACAGCATTAAATCCCAAGTGCATTTCTGCTGATGGTAGGCAAGAAACCCTGTGCTGATCTCTCTCATGTGGAAACTCTCGAGTGTAATGCTCCTGTGAATATTATGTGCAAAGTGACACCGTAGATTGGATGATGCAACCTCCTTAATGCGCCAGTGTTAAACCACGACAGTAGTAAATTGCATTGCCCATGGGATTGCCTTAGATCTGCCTGTTTAAAATACCTTGGTTGTCATCATCAAGTCCTCTCCTTACTTCTATGGCAGGCTTTCAGTTTCACAGCCCTGCACCTAACAATCTGGAGGAGACCTTCCTCAGGAGAAGTTTAAAATGACCGAAAAAGTAGTTTAATTTTTATTTCGGGCAGTAAAAAAGAGTTGCTCAGTGGACAGCTTTTTATTCTTCTAAACTGGATTGAGTTATGGAACTGTACTAACTGTATCAAAACCCGTTAATATACAGTTCAAGGCAGACTGAAATGTTGGCATCTGGAGATCAGGTCATCTCCTTGCTTTTCCTTAGACCACCCCAGCGTCTAGGCTGGAGGCTGGTGAGGTGTGGCTGCTGGGGACAGCCGGGCCAGCAGTGCCACCGTGTGGTGCACACTCTACTTGAGGAAAAAGAATGTGATTTATTGCCAATTAAAATAGATTCAAGTAGTGGGGATCAAAAAGACAAGCATTAAAGCAAACCTTTCTTCCCCTTTTCCAGGCTCAGCTTTGCTCCTGACTCCTCTGCCCTCCTGGAGCAGGGCAGGGGTTTGATAGGGTATTACAGTCAGTATGTAGCAGTTCCTCTCTGCCCCTTTTCCCCCCTCTTATTTAAAATTACACATAACACACTGTTATAGTTGGTAAGGCTGTAAAACACTTTCAGAATATAAGCTTCCTTATCCTAAGGCATTTATATGTTAAATGCAACAGTTGTTACAGCATTGCTGTATATAGCGCTACTCTCTGCGGGGCTGCAATACCCCCCTGCATTGTTTAGCAATAATTCCACAAAATTGTGTACGTGCAGGGATGATGCAAATGATAAATCTTTCTGGTTTTTAAACCCAGCTTGGGTTGTAAACTTCTAGGAGGAGGAGTAGAGGATACTCAGGTTGTGCTTCTGCCATTACAGTTATCATAAAAACTCCTTATAACCAGGTAAACCATTCCTTCAGTACAGAAAAGATGATGCCTCAGGGTATTTCTGTATTGTGCCAAGGTGGACAATGCAGTGACCTTCAAGCCAGCACCGATAGAGACAGGATAAGCATGACAGCACAAGGCTACAAATGAACCCCATGAAAAAAGGGGGCCCAGTGTGCTGGTGTCCTCCTGCTTTCAGGCCAGCTCAGCATACTGTGCCATGGAGATATGTCAGGTGACTCGGGGTTTTCACAACGTGCCCCTTTGCACGATGTCAAGTGGCCATGGAAAGGCTCATGGTTAAGGCTTTACTGGGAGATTTTTTATTCTGAGAGGTTTTTGAAGTCCCAAATGAATATATTAGTGCCTGACTAGTCTGTTCCTGCTTTTTTAGAACTGTTCTACTTTCCATAAATAATAATGTTTTAATTGGGCCATTCATTCATTGAGGTGATGGGACACTTGGGATTTTCCTTTTGAACATCATGTTCAGTCTGTTTGCTGCTGTTATCCCTTTCCAGTGTAGAGCACAGCCTTAGCCCGTGCAAGTAAACCATCTGCCCTTTGCCACATACACACTAACGGATGGGGGCAGCTCCAGTTGAACTGGCCTGGCAGCTGATGGTCAGATTTTTGCAGACATATCTCTAGTCTATTCTAACTGCCGTTCACCACCACCTTAACTGTGTAGGGGAATTTAGCAGTTCAGTAATTAAACCCTATCCAGCCATCCTTGGCAGAGCTCTTCAGAAGGTTACATCTGACTATGGATGAAGATTACTGTTAGTTCCTGAATAAGACTAAACACTGACAGGAGCTTGGATTTTTACTGCAGCGTTTACACCTCGAGCAGTGACGTGTTTTAGCCTTCCCAAAACTGTGCCTGAGCTGCTCTAATACTGAAAGAATTTCTCTTGAAATGTGAATCTTTCGCTGCCTTAGCGGTACTTGACCAGGAGAGGGGGATCGTGTGCCACGCACTTTCCCAGGCACCCGTGCTAGGAAATGCGGAACCGAATGTTTTGCTCTTGTCTTCACTCCATGTTTTTAACAGAAGTGCACACCACAGTAATCAGATGTGGCTTTCTGGCAGTTTGAAACTTGACTTCTCAGCTCTCTAGACCTAGGATTTTGGTCCAGTTTCGTTATTTGTTTTCAGGATCTAGTATTTGCCACTGATGAAATATTTCATTAGAGATGTGAAGGTTCCTCGTGGTCTCTTGCAGCATCTGAACAGGGGATTTCAGAGGTGAGCAGAAGCTGGGGGTGGTTAGCCTGGAGCAGTGCCATGTGCTGTCCACACCATGGGTTGCTGGGGCCCACCTCTGATCCAAGATAGAACAGTTGGGCAGCCACACACAAATACACACATGTAAAGGGGAAAAGACTGTGGCCCCAACGGTTGCTGCCTCTTTGGTTTCTGCATTCCTGGTGCTTTTTTGCATGCTTGTTGCTTCTCCCACCCGCGGGTGGGAAGGCTGAGGGCAGCCCTGGGGCAGGAGGCAGCCGGCCGCTCTCCAGGGTCCTCTGGGCACTCTCCAAGGTTCTCCTGTAAATCCCTCCCATTCTTTTGCTGTTAAAGGCACAGTTTGTCTGCAGGCCAGAGGAATTCAGTACATCATAGGCAGGGGAGCTATTCTATGTGCTCGAAAGACATCTTAAATGATAGACCCCTTTCCCAGAAGTATTTGATGAAGCAACTCTTCTTTATGTTTTTGTTACATCAAACAAGCCAAGAGAAAGGAAATGGCATTAGAGCAGGTATACCAGGTTTCTGTAGGCTGATACCTAGGGCACCTGATTACTGATGTATTTTAGAAATTGTGCAGTTAGAATCTTTCTTATGATTGGCTCTGTGTAGTCACCTAATTTTTGATATCCACTATTGTGGATCAGGCTCCAAGCCAGATTCCAGGTGGGCAGGTGAAATCTAACCATTTTTGGTGTCGATGGTATGTCAGTGGCAGAAATACCATTTTAGATAGCATATAGATAGTAGACAGAAATATAAAGATCTATCACTTGGCCAAACTCTTCTTCTTCTTCCATACTTTGCAAACTGAAACAAACTATGAAAGACAATTGTTTATTTTGTGGGTCATCTTAATTTTGGAAAACTCATTTTGCGGGTCACACTGATACACAGGCAGTAATATTTGTATAAGAAGCCATCACTCAAGCCGTTGTATGGATAGCTATGGACATGGACACTTCTAATTGAAGGTAGATAGGGCCTGTTGAAATGTGAATCCCTGTGAGCTGGTCCAACACTGAAGTGCAGGCACGTGTTTGCGTGTAACAAGGGTGCTTAAGCAGAGCTGATTACGTGCAGCATCTAGGTTGCAACTGAAAGGATTTAAAGTGGATGAGATCTGGGTCACACTGGCTTACAGGCTTTCGACACAGTGGCAACCAAGTCAGTTTCCCTCTTAGGTGTTCTTATTGCCCAGTTGTAATTATTTTTTTGTATCTTTATCATTTGTAAAGTTGTTTTTTACCGAAGCACTTAGCTTTGAGAGTTGATCTGTTTCCAGATCAACTGATGTTGCTGTAGTCCAGGTGCAGTAGTGTAATAGGATATTTTTTGAATGGAACAAACTGTTACATCAGATAAGTCAGTGGGTTAGAATAAAGAGTCCCCATTTTGCATTTTGACTCTTCAGACAACTCATTGGAATGACTGCCCTGGTTTTTGGGAAAAAAACTAATAAGGGCTTTTTAATCAAAAGTGGTAGGATTGATCCATCAGGGACACAAGTGAAATATATGCAAGTACCTTTCAGTATTTAACTGCTTTCTCTGACTTTCTTAGATAATTACCCTTGCGCTTGGAATCTGCCCTGTCTCTCAGAGTTAATATGATTCAGCAGTGTCTGGCTATGATGCACATACTCGGGGAAAAGCCTTTTGGGAACAGACCAGGTCACTATATGGGCAGGCATTCAAGCAAAAAAAAATAAATCACTTATTTTTATCATAAAAAGCAAAACCTCTGAAGTCTTAGCCACTCCCTTCAACTTTCTTGTCCTCCAGCTAGAGAGATACATCTGGTCCCACAGAGGAGGCAGGTATGCATTTTGGGAGTCAGATGTGGCAGATGTGCAGCACCTCAGGATGATCCTGCGGCTCCTACTTTGCATTAATAGCAGCTTCTGTCCCTGCAAGATCAAAACTGAGCCCTAATCAAAGAAGGAAGGGCAGGAAGGAAGATGAGAAGGCACACTGCACTGGCGAATTAAACGATTGTGGTCCTGATCCAAAGTCCATTTGAATCAATAAAATGTCTGCTGTTGCCCTTAGCGAGCTATTGGGTCAGGCCCTGTTTGACTTAGTTAAAATAGAACGTGACGTCAATAATCCTCAATCTCAGTGAGAACAAAAATAAGTGGGGTGTTATTTAGAATTAATGCAATTTAATTGTCATGGGAAAACTGCAAAATAGCCACTCTTGCCAGAAACGTCTCTCTCTCGTTTAGGGTTTTGATGGAAAAAAAATGCTTCTTGAATTGACAACTTTGGACACAGCAGGGATGTCTCTTCCTCATGTTTGGGTATTTATTTAAACTGGAGGCATCAATCTCTGAAGGGCTTTTCTAAATCCTGTTCCCAGTGTTCAGGAAGCTGGTGGTGTGTGCATTGCTTTGTCATGGCACAGCTTGGACAGCCGTAAAGGATGACTGCAAGGACTTTTATGATTTGAGAAGGACAATTACTTTATCTTGCCCCCTTTGCTGGTCTGTAAGCGGCTGCCTGTGACAATGGTACTTGGAATGTGTAGTTTAGCTGCAGAACTCAGCCTGGAAATTCAGAAAGGTTCAGAGAGGGCCTGGACAAGTTAATGGAGAACAGCCTGTGAGGGTGACTACAGAAATGGGAGCATCCAGCACAGATGTGTGTCGGTCTGAAATGACCAGTAGCTGGGAAGAGGCCTGAAAATACCATCTGTGTTTGTCCTCTTCTGCCCTTTGCCTAAGTATCAAATTTTTGGGAGTTGTTGGAGACAGGTGATTTTGGTCTCATCCCACAGTGATTGCTCTTTTCTTCTTAGGAGCAATCATGGAATTACTCTATCTCAGCTACTTCATTTGTAATATATGAAAAATTCATTTCATGAAGATAAATATTTTTAGTAACTCTTTCAAGGTGAAGGTAGCCAAGCGGGATCTTCTTTTTCTGGCACTAATTATATTTAAAGTTTGTCAGTGTTGAACTGAACACCATCAAGATAGAAACCCCCTGTGCAAGGGAGAGTATGGGATTGCAAATATTACTGTGTCATCTGTAAAGCACTAAAAGTGTCACTGCTGTGAATTATACCCAGGTGGTAGAACAGAAAAGAAGGGAAAGACATAAAAACTGGTCTGATTTATGTTTGTTAACATAGGGGCCATTACTCGCTGGTTTTAATTCCTCCTTCTGTATTGCCTTCTTTCAATTAATACAATAGATGTAATGAAGGTACAGAAAAAAAACGGAATGTAGTTTTATGTGTCACCTCTTCAGTACCAGTTCAGTGACACTAATTTCCAGCCTAGAGCTTTCTGGATCACATTATGTCAGTATATTCAGGAACATGAGTATGAGAGAGTGTAGAGCCTTTATTTTAACCTCAATCTTTTTTCTTTCAGGAAAATATAAGATGGTGCTTATACAGCATGGGTATATAATTGCTACCTCCCTTCCAGGGTGATTGGGCCTTTAGAATTAGGACAGTTGCTACTGTGTGTAAGTTATAAAGAGTGTGAATTAAACAATAAATGAGGCAGGAGGCAATTCAGAAAGGTAGCATACCCTTCCATAGTTAACTTTGTGCTTTTACTTTCCAAAAGAATTATTTTGCCTTTTTTTCTAGCAATATGTAATTCTGTAGATAATGCAATGGCCAAATACGTTAATATGCACAATGCATCCGAAACATTTTAAATAGTGGAATTGAGTACACTGTTAGGCTGCTCTGGGACTCCAGTATTTCTGTCCCTATCAAAAATAGTCTGTCATATCCATCCTTGTTTCTCAAGTGTTCAGAGAAGAGTTTCCTGACCAGAGGGACAGGGATGACTACCTCTGACATCGAACCTGGCTAGAACAACAGAGAGGGCAAGTCCACATCCATGCTTGCGGGTAGAGGTGAGCTCATTCTGCAGGGAGCCTGGTTCCCTTACAGAATTGCCACTTGCCTTGTCCAGAAGGGCCTTCCACAGCACTAGCCAAAAAGCTGAATTGCCCAGCTTCCATCCCTACCAAACTATTGCCTGGGACAGCCCTTTCCCATTTTTAGCCCTTTGAAACCAGTTTGGATTTCTAGCCTGTTTCCTGGCTGTGCTTGCAGCTTAGCACTGGAAAGAAGAGTCTCCATTCTGGCTCTGGGGCTTGAAAGGCTTTTCCCACTCCATCACTGCCTCTCTTTTCTGAACTCTGGGAAATGATGAGAACAGATTTGAGTCACGCTTTTTTGGCATTCTTTCTAGGCTTGGTTTTAACTTTGTTTTTGTACTGCCCACATGGTTTATGTGGAGAGAACCTCATCTTTATGAGATGGACCCCTGTTAGTGGATATGCTTCAAGGGAGATAATCACTTGTTTACATCCTCTCCTCTTGTACTCAATTACTGTTGATTTTCATCCAGTAGGTTTCTATAGACAGAAAATGCGGATTTGCTCAGCAAATCATGTCTCTCTACCTGAAAGCTGGCAGTTAGGCCCAAGTGCTGATCAAAGCTATGGCTGATAAAACACTGAAGTGCAGGAGCTTATTGTCTCAGCTGGGGGGTCAGGTTATACCAACCAAACCTGGAGACTGTGAAAGGAGGAGATCAGGTCAGGAAGGTAATGATTTGTGCCAGTTTGTACACCAGGCAGATAGGAGCTGGAGCCCAAATTAAACACACATCTCATAGTGAGGTTTGTCACTCAAAGCCTCTGCACAAATCACGCAGGACGTGGTACAGATTGAAGTCTTAGAAGCTTTGTTATCCCAAAGGGGAATTTTTTGAATCTCACGGGTTAGGTATTTCTGTATTCAGAGCTGTGATGACAAATGCCTTTGGAGAAACCCCACCCTTTTTCTGGTGCTGTCTTCTCTCTGTTACTGTGCACCTGCCCACTCTGCCACTCTCCTCCTACATAGCGTTTGTAGCAGCTCACTCTATAGTCTCTTTTTCTTAGGCAGTAGCTTCACAATACATTTTCTATGTCTAGGGGGAAATTACTCAGTCTCCATGTTCATGGAACAGATCTTGAAAATTTAATCTTGAGGCTGATGTCTGCAGAAGAATTTCTTTTTGTGAAGATTTCTATATGCAGGGCAACGACAAGCCATTTTCTGCCTCTCTTAGAAAAATCTTTCTAGCTTACAACAGAACTCTTCTTTCCTGCAGGGACATTAGCTGTGTCAAGTAGTAAGTGATACATAGTTTATGTTCTTCTCCCCATATTGGATATGTTCCTTCCAAAATCTATTTAAAGTGACTTTTTTTTTTTCCCCCCCACATGAAGATGAAATAGTTTTATGTCTTTTTGAGGTTAGGGGGAAAATGTTAATGGGACATAATAGCGAACTCATAAAACTGAAGTTCTTTGCCAGTGATACTCTAAAGAATATTTGCTGTTTAATTTTGTCTTACTGGGCACCAGTTGTTCAGTTCATGTATCTTTCTCTCTTGTGTAGTTTGGGTTGCAAAGTACAGCAAGTCTGTTATTAACTTGGGAGTTTTCTGAAAGAGTAGTTGTTTGAGACTGAGCTGATGAGCCTGCCCGTATCAGTGGTCAAAACATGACCAAATGGTTTAATATCTGTGACTACTATAAACCCTCCAGTGTATCAAACCTTCCCATGTGTGCTACATATCCGGAGTGAAGCATTTAGTGGTTTAAGGCAACCTTGAACCATGATTTAGGGAAATCCTGGGACCAGGATTTTTAAGTGTAGTGACCGGTGATTGGGTCTTATTTTCAAATTTCCTGCTTAAGAATCCACAAAAAGGTTGGGAAGATGGATGCTTTCCCACTGTATCGGAAAGGTAGAGGTCCAGATTCCCAGCTCTTCGTTGCTGGTTTACAAGTGATGCTACCTGTGAGGGTCATTCAAGCTACAGTCCTATTGGAGAATCCAGTTTTCTCTGTGATTTTATCCCTTTGGCTGCCTCCACCTGTCTCACTTTGCTGGTGGCCGTGGCTACCACTGCTTGTGCTTTAGCCATTAATGTTCTTGTAGCCTAGTTTCTCACAAATGGGAACAACTGTGAGAAAATCAGCCTGTATGTACAGAGGAGCCAGAAAAAGGGTTGGCTGGCACTCTGTGACCTGCTTCTTCTAGTGTCCTCTTCCACCAGAGACATACAGGTTTGATTGAATGTGCAGATTGCTGACTCAAACACAAAATAGATGCCAGTTTTAAAGATGCCTTTATAGTGCTTCGTAGTTTCCCTATACAAGGACTTTCTGCAAATTTGGTCTCTGTGAAATTCTCAAAAAGAAACTGTATAGTAAAAACACAAGCCATCAATAAAAGTAATAATAAATGGTTTGGGTCTATGCGAACTGAAAACAATCAAGCTCTATAAGTCCAAAAATAAGGTGAGGTTGGGGTTGGGCCTGCTGTATGAGCTCCTGTCACATGAAGACCTCACAGGACATCTGTTACTGATCTGGGGGTGCTATGGTATAGTGAAATCCATGGCGCTTGAGTTTAGTGGCCATTCAGTCTGAAGTCAAGGAATATATTGCAGAGGGAAACCTGGCTAAGAGAATTGTTTCTTTGATCTTTAGTCCTGCCACCCATGAGCTCTCATATCCCTAGCTTCCTCGGGGTGGCTGAGCCAGGGATGCTGAGCCACCCCTGCTGCACTGGAGTGTCGCAGTCCTCCTCTCCCTCAGGACCTGCCTGGAAGAGGCAGGATCCATGGTGTTGGAGGGAGTTGAAATGTGATCAGCTGCCTGCCAGGGACCTACTGCAAAGATTCTTTTTATCTGCGCGTGCCCTGTTTTGATGAATAAATGCTTGACGCTAATAGTGGTAGCAGTTACCCAGGGAGGCGGGAGCAGAGCTTTGATATGCTGGTTTTAGCAGAGGGATAAGCAACAAGGGAATGACAGACCCATCTGTCTCTGATATTAATGCTATAAATTAATGTCCCAAACGATATTTGCAGTGTGGAGGGTGAAGGGGGGGGACTAATTAACAACGTGTCTGTGTCTCTCTTGGTCTCTGGTCCACAGCTATCGTCGTTCTCTGTCTTCAACACAGGGCTTCATCAGGTGTCTTAGGAAGCATTTGAAAGCAGTTTTTGGTGTTGAATAATAATGAGCAGCACACTCAGAGGTATTATTTTTACCTCTGTGGAGTTGAGCTGAGCGGGGCAGGCTGAGCCCAGATTACTCTACGTGCTTCCCCGAGCAGCGTCCCCCTCCTCGCTGCGTTTGGTTCGCTGCTTAATGCAGCTCTCCTGATGCAGCCTCACGTGGCAGCATAAAGGCACAATGAGGACTTGAATATTGCAAAGCTGTTTCCAGGCGGCTCTCCATGCTGCCCGCAGGTGAGCAGGCTGAGCCTGGTCTCTCTGAGCCTGACAGCTTCTGCTCCTGGTTTCCTATCGACTGACTCAGCGGTAAGGGAGGGTTGTAAGGAGGAGAAGAGCAGGAAGGCATATGCTGGGCTTCCAGCACAGAGTCGCAGCAGCAAGTCAGTAAGTCAGACTGCACCATTTTCTTCTCACCCTGCATAAAGGCGATGTGAGAAGCTGAAGGGAGCTGCCCCCTCCCCCACCCACTGGTGATGCTGAAGTGGAGCATTCCTCCCAGTCAGAAGACGCAGCCTCTCTGGAGGAATCCCAAGAGACCTTTCCAATTTGGTGATGTGTGTTTAAAGGCCGATTTTTCTTTTTACTCACCGGCTAAGTCTGAAGCTTCTTTCCACCCGCAGCCGCAGCCAAGCTGAAGCAGTATCAGCCTGCTAGCAGATATTTGCAGGCTGCTCTCTGGTTGTGTGTGTGTGGCACTTTTGCACATCGTCCGTGGATGTGGCTCCCATGCTTCCCAGTTATGGGTGCTGCAGAGGCTGTAGCAGAGCTGTGACCTTTTCTGGGGTGCCGGAGGAGGAAGAGTGGATTATACTGTGAAGTTCTGGCTTGTAGCCAGTGTCCTTGCGGAAAAAATAAATCACCTGGATATCCGCGTGTGGTGGAGACGGCTTCCTTGGAGCTGGTGTTTTCCTCTCCAAAATGGCTCATGCAGCCGCTTCCATTAAAAAAGTTCGAGAGTCTGAACTCGAAGAGAGGGAGAGGAACCTTGAGAAGGAAAGGAAAAGGCAGCGGAAAATCTCTAGGGCAGATCGGAAACGCAAGGTATGAGGGGAAAACCAGCCCCCTTCTCCCTTTCCCCCCTACCCTTCTTCTCTTACTTCACAGGTGTTCATTGCTGTGTGTAATGCTCTCCCTTTCATTTCCTAACCTCTCATATTCTATTTCCCATTTACATCCCTTTCCATCCTCTCCAAGCCCCACTGTGGACTGAGCCCAGCTGCAGTGAGGTTAAAGTCCTCCCAGTCATGGCAGTCCCCAGCTACCCAGCAAATGCAGGCAGCCCACCACTGCTGCCTTCCCTTGGTCCCCAGAAGGGCTGGAGATGGATGTCTTTGCTGAGGAGCCAGGCGTGTCTAAAAGTTGTCAGGGAGGGAGGTGGCTGTATTGGTGCTTTGCAGCATGAAGGTGCAGTTCCATACTTCAGGACAGCATTTTCTCCCCATTTCCCACGTTCGGTCCCAGTTCTTCTGTTGCTGGGGGAGCCAAGCGCTGCCTGTGAGCCCCGTGTGGTGCGGGGGGTATCAGCAGAGGCGTTCTGCGGAGAGATGTCGGCAGCGGGGCCTGGGCTGGCAGCCGTGATTCAGGGTGTTGACAGTGCACTCTGCAGGTGCATTTTTCTAGTCAGGGCCTGAAACACAAGTCTGCAATCTGTTGGGTTTCTGCGTCTGCTGCTGGTGGCAGTCTTTGGTTGTGGTCAGGCATATCTGTTGAGATGTTTTGGATTTTGGAGAGTCTTAGACTAATCTATAATTAACTGTTGTTTTCCTTCTGTGTTAGAAAGGGAGAATGACATCTCTGATTGCTTTAAGGAAAAAAAAAAGAATGCTAGAAAAAGCAATAGAGCTGATTTAGTTGCCAGATCATTCTATAGTTTCCAAGGACACAAATAATATAAAGTAGTGGAGAAAATATAAAAACCCCTTAAGCTTCTGTTGAGCTTTAGGACTTGTTACATTGGGAGTGCCTGTGCTAATGCCTCCTCACTGCTGTTTCTTCTCTCCCATCTCTGGAATCTCTAGATTGTAGTATGCATTAACTCATTCACTGACACCATGTTTTGATCCGTTCTTGATAGATTGCTTCTGGAAGGGATAATACCAAGAGACATAATCTGTCCTGTCCTTTTTTTCTGCTACATTGCATGTAAACACAGATCTTTTCACAGAAAGAAAAAGAACAGAATCCTGCAATGTAACATTTGAATTTACAGGTCCTTTTGGCAAATCTCTGCGATTCAGAAGCCATCTGCTCCCTTGGCATACCTGGGAAATGTTGAATTCATTTTGCATTAAATCTTACAGATTTTCAGATTCTAAACTCCGGGATTTAAATAAAATTGCCGAGGCTCTTTGATACCTTTGGGACCTTTGGATATGATCTCCTTGGCTTTTAAAAGGCTCACTTTGCAGAGTTCATTAGGGTGCATTAGAATTCTCTTTCTCAAAGCAGGAATGTCATTTCTAATGCATGCAGGGCTTGGATGCTGGGGCAGAGCTGCTTGGGGCAGATTGTGATTACTCTCCTAATCCCCTAAATGGGACACTGCAGCATAAGGTAGTTTTCGTGATTACATTTTCAATTGTGGAATTTTCTGCAAAACAGCCTTTTAAAAAAATTTATTTTGTGTGTGGATGTCCTTGTCATGTTAGCGTAGCACCCATCTGGGTTACTTCATGACACAATGTGTTGTTTTTCCTGATTTTCACATATCTCTTCCATCCATGTGTTTGATTCAAATGTGTATTCTACTATTTCAATTAAAGCTGAATAGAATTAATACTAGCCCTTCTGCTATCTCTTTTCCCAGGGTGCTGCATATTTCTGACTGCAAGTAGACAGGCTCAGGCCGCGTTCCTGTTAGTAATCATGTGTGGCAATGCAGGCTCCTAAGCAAATTTTCAGATACTGGGAACACCCGTAGTCTTTGCACAGAAAACATGGAGAATACCTTAATGCTGTTTGCATTTCTTCCTTTTTAATATTCAGTGGTGCCCCTCGCTCCTGTCTCCCTTTGACTGCGGCTGTACCTTGCTGTTACATAAACAAGTGCTCGGCTACACCCTGAACCTGCCTTCAGATGGTCTGGGTGTGGGTTAGGCTGAGCATCCTCCTCCTCGCTCCTTCAGCATGAGACACACAGCAGCAGCACTCCAAGTTTGTTTATGTTTGTGTCTGTGCATGCCCACCCTGTGCAGAGTGCAGAGCGAGGAGCAGAGCAGATACAGGAATGTCCATACACACACATAGATCATGGATGTTATAATATATTTGTATTTATCAATTGAAGTGAGATATGTGTATCTATGAGAGGGATATATATTTACATATATGTCACTTGAATTGCTGAAGAACAACACATTGTTCTACTGTGAAATGTGACTGTCTCCGAGTAGGTGCAGAGGCCTATCAGTTTTTGTTGACTTCCCTGGAAAATGGAGGCCGTGAACAATTTGTATGCGCAGGCCCGCGGGAGACACAATGTAAATGAATTGTTTGATTGCTCTCAGCACTTAAATTCTTTCTACATATGGGGAATATGGTCCCAGCTTTGGGAAGTTTTTAAAAGCTATTGCATTGCGGTGACTTTCAGTGATTTTTCAGTACAGCAGAGATTGATTTTGTCTGTAGGAATGATACTGGGAGGGGGAATATGCTCATGTAAGGTACCCTGAACTGTCTTTTCAAAACCTCCCTTGAGTGTGTGCCATATCCATACATGCTGTATGCACGAAGCACTGATTTGGTCTTGGCATGGAAACTTTTCCTCTGACCCTGGAACATCCTGATTATGCAAAAGAGGATAATGAAGGGCCATGACTTTAGCTCTTCCACTCTGCCAACATGTTGGGCATCTGTTAGTGTTGTCCTGTGCTTCTCCTGGCTTCCTGGGATGCTGCAGGGTGGGGGATCTCAGTGGCCTTGCCTCTTCTCTGGAGTATTTTGCTTAACAATGTTTTGCAGTGTGGCCATTATCTATCTTGATAGGAGAATTACAAGCCATGGCTGCAGCTTCTGTGCTTCTTGGGAATGTTGGATGAACCAGAATGTTCTTAAATGTCATCTTGTCTGCTGCCTGACATAGCTCTGGACAATAACAGCTCCCTGGCCATTAGCAGAGCTGGGAAAAGGGCCAGCGTCAGCAACATTCTCGCTCAGATGGTGTCTTTGCAGTCCTTAGGCATTTTTAGTTCTTTAAAGATTAATGGAATTATTCCACACCCCAAATTTGGAAAAAGGTATTTTCAGGCTGAAGACAAATTTCAAGGCCTTCTCCTGCATTCTCTCTGAGACTGACTTGATTGATTTTTAAAACTGGTTGACAAGAGCCAGCTCTATTCATCTTGCATTCAGAGGGGAAATTTTCCCTTTTCTGCAGGCAGTCTTATCTTGCAATGTTGGAAAACACACAAGGATGTAAAGACATGTATGTAAACATAAAAAACCCAACAGCCTGAATGATTCAAAAAATATATTCAGAATATATTCTAAAAATGTAATCAAAAATATATCAGGAACATTAAAAGCCAGGTACTAACACAGGAGGCGAACAGCTCAAAATATGTAGATTTTACTGAAACTAATCACCAATTCTGTGATATTTAAATTCAGGATATGTAAGGCCCAGCTCCACTTGCCTCTCGGTGTCTTTTGAGTTCACTGACTATGGCTCAGCTTTTGCAGAGTGAGGAAAGGAAAGCGTGTGATTACGTGATGGTCACTCACTGAGTCAGCAGCAAAGCTGGAATTACAGCCCTAGGATCCAGCTCCCTAGCCCCTGGCAGCATGTAACACACGCTTGCGTTGCCCTGTCCAAAGTACTTTGCAAAGCAGACAGAGCTTCTTGTCTTTGCATGTGACAAGTGTTTACAAGATTTTAGAAAACCCAGGAAAAATAAAATCCCAAACCAAAAAAGCTGTTTTCAAAAATTGATCTTTCTGCAAATAAAACTGATTTTTGAATGTACAGATATGGTAAGCTGATGCCTGTTGTCCTTTTACAGAGTTTGACTTCTGGGCTCTTCTAGCAGCAAGCAAGTATTTAAATACACAGTTTAAAAAAAGGTTTTTTAAACTTTTATACCTTTTTTTTGAAGGCCAGCCTCGTGAGTTCAGCATCCTTCAGCATCATTTAGCATGAAGTGTCCCACAGTACCTGGAATATTCACCATTGCTCACCAAAAGAGATTAGGAAACCCTTGCATCTCAGTGAATTTTGTCCTTCACTTGACACCCTAAGCACTGTCAAGGCTGACACAGAGCTGTGGCTGCTGGGGAAGCCAAGGCTGGAGAAGAAAGGGTGAGCTGCTGCTGTCAGCAGGATTCAGGTGTGTATGGGGAAGAGTCCCTGCTTAGTAAATGGCTTCCATTGTGTGGCTTAGTTTTCTTTGTTGCCCTCTAAGAGCAGACCTTTTTTCACATTATCATCTCCTTTTTCACAAACTATCACAAAGAAATCTTATGTTACAAAACTCATGTAGAAAATGCTATCACATTTGTCTCAGAACTGGGTGGAAAAGCCCATTTGAAATTCAAGCATACCTTCAGCAGGGCAAGTGGGTGTTTATCATCTGGTACGAGGGCTCTGTGCTGAGGCTGGTAGCTACAAAGTTCCTATCTTTGGAAAGGACCAAAGCTTCAGTGAGGAAGACAGGACATGGAGGAATTAATGAGTGCTTGGGTGTGCTAGAAAAAGGTGTCCCAAGGGGGAAGTCACGTGGAGGTGTAGCTCTTCACTCTTGGTCGCTCCTGTTTTGGTTCATGGATGCCAAATGGTATCTCACGTGATGTGAACGTGCCACAGGATCAGTTTAGAATTTGTACTGGGGTAAGGAAGAGAAAGAAGTTTAACCTCTGTGCACTTGAAGCTTTCCAGGTTTATGCAGCTTTAAGCTACTGGTATTTTCTTTAGCACTGAATATGTCTCATGTGTTCAATGTTGCGCTCGTTGCCTTGGCAAACATCTTTGTGATTCACTAGAATTTCTAGATGTTTCAAATGCCTCTTCAGCAATGGAAAAAAATAATCTTCTTGGTGTTTCATAACTGAGTGTTTGTGTAGGTGGTGCCTATTCCTGGTGCCCTTTGAGCATTTAACTTCTGTACCTCAAACTTCGATTTTCATTGTGTAGGTATTTCTCGCCATGAAAATGATACCCCACTGTCAGCTTCCTTGTAAAATGGAGCTGCTTTTGATGACGTTGCATTTCATAATAGACTGGCATTTGCTGCTTCAGTTTCTAGGTGTCTCACTGAAGGGGTGATGTGCATGTGCTTGCAAAGCTGGTGGAGCTTGCAAATACTCAGCTGTGCAGGCATTCGCACTGCATTTGGTGGGTCCTGTTCAATGTTTCCTTTGCAGGCAAGCTGGCTTCTAAGATCACATTATGTTTGGGCAGTTTTGTGTTAAGCAATTAAAAAAAAAAGGTGTTTAAAGGGAAATTTTGCAAAGGAAGGTCAAGAGCTGAAAAGGTAATGTAGATGTCAGATGTTAAACTGCAAAATGTCAAGCTTTTAAGAATCTGGCTTCTGAAATTTAGTCCCTCAGGCTTTTCCATTGAACTCCTGGGGAAAGTTTGGCACCTGAACTAATAGTGGCATATGAGCACTAAGAGTTCAAACTTTAATGGCCAGATTTGGAGCCATGCCTCGGTGTATATATTTGCCAACATATAGCATATGCAGAGCGTGGAAGCAGCGAGTATGTCCGTACACAGTATAGCAGGATTATTGCCCTTCAGGCAATGGTTCTTTCCCTGAGGTGGTGCCCTCTCCAGCAAAGACTCACAGCCCAACTGGAGCACATTTCTGGGGATTGGGAAGGTGGGAGGCATCATGGGCTGCACCTGCCCTGGGGCAGAAATTGCTTTTCAGACTTTTCTTTGCAAACACACACATCAGTATTGTTTCAGAAGTTAAACAAAAGTGGTTTTATAAATATGTATTTTTTGGTTAAGTGTCTATTTGAATTTAGTCAACATAATGACTAGGGAAAGAAGCATTTGATGTACAATTTGGGATGCTGCATGATGCTCGACTCCTGCAGGATGACTTGAAAGCAGTTTTAAAGCTCCTTTGGTGCTAATGCCTTATAAGTGAGTTATTGTGTAAATTGGAGGTTAATGAGGTGACTGGCCGTCATCACTTCGAGCCCTGCTCATATTCAAATAAGAAAATACAGATTTGGGCAGTGATCTTCGTGAGTCATACAGTGTCTTGCTAAAGATACTGTGAAGAATAGAACTAAACAAAGCCTAGATCAGCAAGTAAGAGGTTTGTTCATCGGTTAACAGAAAACTTTAGATTTTTTTCCATACTCATTGCCAGTCAAGATATAGAGTGTGTCGCAGAGTAGAGACCTGAACTTGTCTTTGTTTAGAAAAAGATCCCCTGATGTCAGAGGGAGTTGTCAGTTGTAGGTCAGAAACATCAGTCCTGTAGCATTTTTCAGGTGTGGTGAAAAACCTTTGATCTATTCTTGGCCTAACAAAAGGGTGTGTAAGTTCCCGAAGCTACTTTGGATTTTTAAGATTTTTTTTTTTGCATTTATGTGAACTTGTCATCAACTTTATCCAAACTGTTTTTTCTTCCTCAGAATTTAGCAAAGTACTGCTGATAGTGAAATGGATTTCCGTACTTTAGTGACTTGACTCTCTATGCTCACAAAATATCTTGTGTGTTACTCTTGGGAATGTAGGTTTTACTTGAAATTTTTTGAAAAATAATTCCTGTTCTCTGCATTGATCCCAAGCAATTCCTTTTGTGGACACTGGTCTGTGGAGTTGTCCAGGTGTAAGTAGGAGTAGATATTCCACACTGTTCCACAATTCTCTACAGTATTAGACCATATAATATGAATTACTAAAATCTGACAAATATAATTAAGTGAATTTCAGATGGTTCACGGCGCTGGCGCTTTACAAGGTGCTAACATGTTGGCACTGTTCAAGGGTTTTCTCTTGGTAATTATTTATAAAGGTTCCATATATTGTAAATAGATTTAGTGTTTTTGTTTTTCAGGGATTGCTTCAAAACCATGTTAACACTCATTCCTATACTGAGACCTTCCATGTACGGATCAATACGTATGAATTGCTAGCAGCCCTTTTACAAGTGACTGAAAACAAAGGCTGCAATTAAGGAAAAGGTCTGTAACTGCCATTAAGTTGTTGATGCTAATGGAGAACTTAGCATGTGAATCTCTTCAAAATATAAGGAAAGGGAAGTAGCACTAGACTGACCTTGTTTGCACAGTCACTGGAAAAGTCCATTCAGACTAATTGTCTACAAAAGAGGTGGTTGGATCAGGTCATGAAAAACTTGCAGTGTTTCACATTTAGAAACCCTTACTGTGATGCTGTTGTTGTGTGTGACCTGAGGAAGGGTGTGGACTTCCTTCCCCAGTTAATTTAGCTCTGCATTCTCTTTATTTCTGCATGTAAACGAAAGCCAACGTTGAGAAGCAGCGTTGACCCAAAATGGCTGTAGCTCTTATTTCCCCAGGCTAGTAGAAAATTATTTCAGCCTATAGAACCGTAATTACAAACCTTTCTAGGCTGTTTTAGGTTTAATAATTTAAGCTTATTTTAAATTATTTACTCTTTCTGGCCTATACTGTGTTAAGATGTCTAACAAAGACACATCACTGCTCAAAACCAGTGAAGCTGACAATGCAACAGGAGACTTGCATGGATGAAAGCTGGTTAGTGTCTTACTGCTCAGGCCATGATTTAGTCAGGACCTTGTTGAGCCTTCTTACTCTCCTGCTTCATTTTTTTTTCAAAGGCACCAGTGCAGCAGAGTGGAGGGAAATTACGCACATGTGGATACTACTATTGGTACTGGTGCAATAGGAGAAGCAGTAACTAAGATTTACTGGACAGCAGATCTTCACGCCCCCGTCAGCAAACACAGAATAGTTTTGCTCAGCAGGTACTTTCCATTTTTGCTGATGCACGTGGTGCTGGCCATCAGAGTGGCAGGGTGGGAAGGAGTCGTTGCTGTCGCCCATGTTTCCAGGCCAGGTAGAGTCAATTCCACTTAGTTAGGTTGGGTAGCAGTGTAAGTTAGCTCTGTCTTAGCCTCTGCACAGGATCTCCACAGATCTGGCACTAGCTCCTTTTAGTCACTGTTGGAAAGAGGTTATGGAAATAAGTCTGTTGATCTGTCTCACTATAAAACTTACATTCTTGCACCAAATTAAAAAGAACTGCAAAGCTTTATGTAACAGCAAAAGGAAAAAACCAGCCATTTTTCCATCTTGCTTATGGAAAAAATTACGTATGGATAGCTGCATTTTGGAAGTGTTTTGGTAGCGTGACATGACTTTGCAGGAGGGATCCAGTAAAACTGAAGATGCTGATATCAGCCTTCAGTTGACCTGCCAAGCTGCTGTGTGCAAGGCAGGCTTGGCTTTAATGATTATGGAATCATTTTGCAAAATGGCATTTGCTGGAGACAAAAAGGTGAATCAGATTTTTAAAAAGTTGTTCTTTTGACTGGTCAGTGGCAATAGCAACTGATACACAGCAGGAAAATAATTTCTAAAGAAATACCTGGAGACTCCATAGCAACTAGATGGAATCCGTGCTGTACTGTTGCTGCTGGTGCGGTGCTTCGGGCGAGGCAGGCAGCCCTCACCCGCTGGCACTGTGCCCGTGCTCTGTGCTGCACAGCCTGGCCGTGGCATCGGGGGGCTTTTTAGGAGGATGAAGAATTCCCCGAGTTGCATTTTACTTCCTTTTCTCGATCATCACAAGGACAACACAAAGCCTGCAGCGTTGTCTGAAAGGTGGATAAATCACTCGGTCACTTCATTGGTAATAATTTATTTACTATCTTCTCTTTCCTCGGATACAGGCACCAGCAATATGTGCTTTAATAGAGCTGTTTTCCTCAAGTAGGGCATAGTCTTAGCCTGGTGAGTGACAAGGCCTTGAAAAAGGTTTCCCAGCCTAGTGAAATCAGGAATAATTAATAGCTGAGCACAGAGCTAGCAGCTCTGCATTGCAGCAGGAGTTCTCCTGGGCTGCAGGAAGGACGTGCTTGGCCATCTTCCCTGTATTCTAAGGAACCTGTTTGGTTTAGTATCTGGTTATCCTCCCTGTGCCTGCAGTGTGGCACTGCCGAGGGAAATGCAGCTATGGGAGGAGTACAGATAATAGGATCCAGGGATTTGCAGAGGTGAGGTGCCAGTACAAGAGATGCAGGGCTGGTGTGCTCCTGTGCAGCTCCGAGTCCCACCGAGGATCTGTTTTTAACTGTTTGTGCGGTGCTCTGACATAAAGCTTAGCACATATTTGCTCTTAGCAGTGCTTGAAACTTCATTAAAATGGAGGAACAAAAGGAAATTCTCTAAGGGCAGCTTAGGAAGAACCAAGGTGTTGCCTCAGCTTATGAACATGTAGGTAGTAGAAAAGGCTAATTAACATCAGCTTTCTGTTGATCTCAGTTTAGCCATGGTGTAGGTCTTCTGGGTTGATTTTGCAGGACATATTCCTTTATTCTGAGCAATAAATCATCATTATTTTGTAGTCTCTACAAAGGTGTAGTAACAGTCATTGGTCCAAAAGCCTGAAATACAGAAAGCAGGATTTGATCCTTTTTTAATGTAGCTGGTTAAACCAACTTTAATAAGCAAACTTCATTTTAGGAAAACAGAACTCTGGATAGGAACCAGCCTCCTTCTAGAAAAGGTTTTTGAGATGGACAAGGATAATTTGGAGATAGGGAACTGTAATTAAAGGTTGTAAGAGAACGCTTGGCTTTATAACATTATAGAGTATAATCCTAACTCATTGAAATCTCTGAAAGATTTGCTAATGATTTCAAGAGATTTAGGATTTTTTCCAACACATTTCAACCAGGAGATAATTCACTTTATATTACATAACCATCTTAGGGCTTTACATTTTCAAATGGAATTTGTGAACATTTGTTCAGTTTCTGTAATATGGCTCTGTGGCAGAAAGAGAGATTATTTATGGTGGAAAATAATGTTAAGCAAATATACCTTGAGGACCAAAATGTTCTTTGGATAAATCTGATGTTCTCTGACCTGTCCTGTTTAAATCACCGTGTTGTTGGTGTGAGCAGAGCTTTGGTGTTCTGAAACTATTTATAAATTTAATAATGTTCTAAAGAAAATGAACGAAATAATTAGGGAAGCAGAAAGTTTCAAGCTGTAGTCTCTTAGATCTTTGGGTTCCTTGAGATCATTCATACAGAAACTTGTTGGTACCTAAAGCCCTGAGGTTTTGTGGGGGTGGGAGACCGCCGTTGTCAATGAGCAACAGGATCGGAGAAGGAGCAAAAAATGCTTTAGGACATCTGTGGCTTTATCGAGGATATTTGAGTACCTAAAAATAGGTGCATTCCGCGGTGCAAAGATAATGTAATGTCAGGTGTGGTCACTGATTAAGCAGGCAGGAAAACATTGAGAGTTCAATAAATGTTGGGCATTCGCCTGAATAAAGCCACTGGATGTCACTGAATGGCACAGGCTTTTGGAAAGGAAGAACTATTTTCTTAATATTGTTACTGTTCATTCCTCATTGAATTAATTGATTCTTTTTTAAACTACAGTAAAACAGAAGATGCATCATGTGGAACACACTGTTATGTATACTGTATGCATACATACATATATAAGACTTACTATCTTTTATATGTTACATATGAAATATATATTCCCCTGACAACCTGATTTTACATGCAAATATGGAAGTTTTGAAATTTTTGAAAGTTATAAAAATTTGGAAGGAGTGAGAAGGAAGCAAGACGTTGAGAAGCACATTGGAAAAAGGTCAGTGTGAGGTCTCTCCTAGGGCAATGAGAGGAACCATATGGTGCTTACCGGAGCAGTGCAGCGAGCCGTACTGGGACTGGTTCTCTTCCTTCTGGGTATAACATGGACTTAAGAGACTGGGATTTTGAGAGTCAGCAGTGATCTCCTGCTGATGTATTCAAAAGAGAAGATAGGATGATTATCTTCAAGAAGGGGATTGAGGCCTTACTTGAATATTCCAAATTCTGAATGAGATAGCTTCATGAAATCCTGCAAGATGGCTTAAGAGAGAATTAGTATCCCTTCTGTGTTAAGGAACAAAAATTAGAGCTAATCAAGGGCCAGATATTTGATTTGGATTTAGACTGAACTGCCTGAGACAAATAGGTACCAATTAGAGCTTAGTGCTGCAGAGGGATATAAAAACATGGAATTCTCAAAAAGCGTTTTACTTTTGTTGAAAAGAAAAAAGGAGAAAAAAGCTGGTTTGGGCACAAGAAGTGATAATACACTTT
This sequence comes from Brachypteracias leptosomus, assembly GCA_013401335.1. Taxonomy (NCBI): domain Eukaryota; kingdom Metazoa; phylum Chordata; class Aves; order Coraciiformes; family Brachypteraciidae; genus Brachypteracias; species Brachypteracias leptosomus. The sequence goes on from VYZX01003152.1 coordinate 294,838, forward strand.
ATAGTTGTGTGGGCAGGGGTGGATTTTAACCCCTTACCCTGAGATTCATGTTTTGGTGCAGTGAAAGCTTTGCTGCATGACTGCTCTTAAATTACTGCTGCTAATAAGATCTCACAGTGGTAATCAAAGTGAAGTTGGGCTCATGTCACTAAATTGATCTCAGTGCTTCCCCATGTCGGCCAAGTTCTGTGAAGCTGTGGCTTTCCATCATTCCCTGTGTAAGCCATGTTTATGCTGTATAGTGCATTTTTTTTATTTAATGAAAAGCTGCAGTTTTATAGCACAATGACTTTTCTATGCCTATCAGCAAATAGAAATATTGCTGTGCATTGAAAGTACTTTCTGCAGTCTGCAAAACAAGGGGGTGAAGGTCCAAGCCCCCAGGAACAGCGTGGCTCTGTGCTGGAGGTGAAGTCAAGCAGGTATTCGTGTCAGAATTCACACTGGTGCTTAGATTCCAACTGAAGAAATGCCCCTACACTCCTACAGGTTTTCTTGCCCTTGCTTGAGAAAATGATGATCAGTAAATTAAATTGGTGAAGAACAGCTAATAAAATTATATTGAATATGTCTCCTTCCACTGGTTTGACCACAAATTTTGCTGGCTTTGTGATTAATCATTGATCCTTGTGATAATTCCTGTGTGTTAGTCAGTGTCTGATGTTAACCTATATCATTTGTTTCCGATTAGTATTTCTCCTTGAAAAGGGGAAGCTTGAAGCAGAGCTGAGAGAGGAAAGAAAGATTGACTGTACTTTTTATGAGAAAAAGATGCATGTGACGTGTAAACTGCCTGTTCGTGACTTGCACAGTGATCAATTGATAAGCTGTGTCAGAGAAATGAATTTCTTTTTGAATTACCTCAGAATTCCTGTGAGACGTTTCCCCCTTCTCTGCATAGGTGTGAAAACAAACATGAAACGAACCAGAATGTTCTGAGTGACAGGAAACCAAAATACTAATGGTTTAGTTAATATTGTGTTTCTATAGATTACATATTTAAACAGCATGAATACTGGAATAAAGAGGTTGCCTTTTGCACTTGCTTACTCTCTAACCAGTATGTGAAGGGTGTATCAGGCTGTATAATGTATATATAAACTTAAATTGTCCACACTCGGATTTTTCTTTTGCATCTGGATTTTTCTTGTTCCATGTGTTTTATCTGTGGAATGCTGGAGGCTCAGGTGCCTTGTCTTTGGAGGAAGGTCCCTGTAAATTCAGCAGGGAGCCATTAAATATTTCAGAGTAACAGAGGTTGTATAGCTTTTAAAAAATCAGTATGTATTATGTCCTTTGTTTTAAACTTTCCTATCCATGAAACAATCTTTTGCCAGTTCTGTCACACCTGTGCCCCTTCAGTGCGGCAGGGCCTGTAGCTGTGGTGGTTAAACCCCAGGTTATCTGCTTGCTCATTCTGATCAGGACACAAAGGCATCTGGTACTACTTGGATTGAGAGGTCTTTGGTGCTGTCCAGGGAGGGTCGTTGTGCTTCATGTGTTGAATGATTCACCGTCTAAAGCGTAGCAAAATGATTTGTCCTCTTCAAAATGGCTCAGCATAGATTATTGCAATTGACTGGACTCAGATTATTTAAGCTGAGAAGGGTTTACTCCTTGGTCCTCTGTAGTAGACAACTGCCTCTTTATAAAGGCTGCTCGGGTTTCTGAAATGATTTTATTATTTAGCATTATTATTTCAGTAATTATTGTGACCAAGATAGAGTAGCTACCAAAAAAAAGAAAAGGCTGAATTTTTTCGAAGTGATTACATCAGTGTCATTACTGTAAAACATAAAGGAGGCATAAACAATAGAAAGGCATAAACCATCAGAGCTGGTAATCTGCATGAGCTCAAGGTCTGACCCAGGATCATTACCAGAAGCAAGTGAGTCATATTGTGCTTGACCTTCCCATAGAAGTTATCTCTAAGAGTCAAAGACTTTGTGTTTAGGAAACATTTTAAAGTTCAAGAAATATTCTAAAAATATCTAGGCCCCACTACAATCTCTTTTCTTTCTTTTTAGTTTTTTTACTTACTATGTTTAACCAAAAAAATGTAATAGGAAAAACCTCTCTGGGGAAGGATTTCACAGTAAGTTTGAGGATTTATGTCTGTAGCAATATATAGGTTGTAATTTGTCTCGATACTTGGGACTCCTTTTTCTCTCTTTCTTCATTTTTCCCTTTTGTCTTTTATTTTGCAGCACTGCTTGTTCTTGCAGTAGCTCCTGGACTGTTATTTCAGCTACTGTGCTACACTGGGGCATAGCTGAAACCTCTCCTGACAAACTAAGCTTTAATAATAATGGCAAAAAATGACAATGAATCCTTCATCCTAGCAGCAGAGCAATTCTGCTTTTGCTGCTGCCCACCTGGGGCTGTGGGACTGTCCCTAGTCCTGTTTCATCTTACAGGACATGAGGGTTGCTGTTCCTGGACTTAGGAACAGTATCCCATAAAGCAGAGTATCCATCTGGAGGTTAATTACAGCTTTGATTTCACTGCTGCTCACTTACCAGTCTTTGAGGTGTTGCAATTTTGCAAGTAGCAGCAAAGCAGTGGTTCTGTATCACACTGTTTTTCTTGATGGCCACTAGTAGGAAAGTCAACATGATTAGAAATGATTCCATTTACTATGAGATTCTTTGGAAAAGTGACATCAGAAACTGGTGACAGAAGGAATGCTGTGATTAGGAGAGTAAGTTCTTCTTGATGATGACATTATAATTACTATGTGCTTATTTTTATTCTTGGTGACATTATGAAGCATAATGGGTGCATCATTTTGAAAAAAGTGCGATGTCATTTGATAAAACCATTTATTTCCATATGGTTTTGTCTTGAACCTTCGTCTTTTGGATAGTAAGGCTTAGTTTTTCATGTAGTGTTTTATATGGTCGCCAGCAATACTGTCTATCTTCGGAGCTTGTTGTCAATTTTTAATTTACAGGACTTTCCAAGTGGTTTACATCTGTATGTCATCCTTTCATCCTAGATTCAATGTTTTTAGATGGGGCAAACTAGCAATAAGCCAGACCATAACAAGAATCACAAATACATGCTAGTGTTTGCTGGCCAGAGGAGGTGGGAGTTTTGTCAGGAGTTGTCTCATGCTAACATTTAAACCAAGCCAGGTACCTATCTGAGAAAAGGATTTATGTAATGTCTGATGCTGTTGAGAACAGGCGTTACATAACACAGCAGGCCTCACTTCTCTCAAAACAACATGAATATCTTTACTCAACTGCTTTTAATTTTATCCACAGCTGTATTGCTTCCACACGTCAGGAGTAGGAAAACTGTTTAAAGTAGTATAAAACATAACAAAATAAGGCTCCTGCAAATGTACTTCATGGCTGATTGCGTGAAATATGCACTTTGTAGGAAAGATCTTGCAAGATGCAATTGCCACAAGCCTGCTGAGGGCTCTGTCTGTTTTATGCTGGCTTTGTGTTGCTGAAAAGCTGAGAACTGTCACAGCTGCATGTTTAGAAAGAGCTCAAGTGATGAAACCAGAACTTTCCCCAAACTTCCCAAAGCCTAGAGCATGAGTTGAGATGGGGAAGGCAGCTCACAGGAGTCTTCTTACAGCTCTGTATTTTTTGTAGAGAGCCCCTTAAACTAGTACTGGTCTTTACCAAGGATTTTGAGCTGGCTGGTCTATGGTTTTTTGGTGAATTCTGATCAGTTTGCATTATTTGGGGGGTGTAAAAGTGCAAAAGTTGCTGCTTGCTATCCTGGTATCGCCACTTAAGTGTAGTATAGGAGATACTCTGCTCTTTCTTAGCGGGCACTTCAAAGTGTTTCTGGAGGTTTTCTAGTTACAGGAGTCAGTAAGGTTTGGAGTTGGTGTTGCCAGAAGGTCTGTTGTGGTGCTCAGGAGCAAGGCGTATTTTAAAGCGTGGGAAAACAAGTGGATGCAGTGAATTACTGACAGGAGGTTCTTTACAAAGTTCTGCTCCCCTATGTAGAGCCACAAGGCCGTGGGCTTCAGAGCAGTTCTGGCAGCGTGACGCAGAGCAGGCTCTGACTTCTCTGGACAGAGAGCAGGACTGGGAGGCTGTGGCATGAGTTTCACACTCCAAAACCTTGTGCCTTTGTGTTTTAGTGTCTTCAGTGCTGCCTGCTGAGGTAGATTCACAGCCTGAGCGAAAAAGAGCATGGGAACTTAGGGAGACACTGCAACATGTTCCTCCACAAAGGCTTTGAATCTTACATTGTGAGACGTATACTTTGTTAGAACATGGTGCCCTAACCGAGTTTGGCAAAGCACAAACGTGTTTGCTTTCTGAGTAATCTGCCCTAATGACTTTGAACCCTTTTGGCAAACAACAGTAATATTGTTAACGGGCTCTGGCAGAAAGCTTATCCCTTGCTCCCCATCAGATGGCTGTGCAGATTGTTGCATTCTGCAGGCATTATTTTGAAGGAATGCATGCTGCTCGGGTTTTGCCACCCTTTCCCCTGGTTCACTCTCTTCTCTGTGTTTTACTTAGTTCATTTCACATTAGATTGCTCCATCCAAGGATTTTTAGTTCTGGTTTATTTTGGAACCTTGGTTATATGAGCTTCGGTTGAGTCAAGCATTTGACGGGATTCCTTCTTGCAGTCTTTTGTTTTTCTAACTGCATGAAGAAGTTATGGCAATGTATACACACCTTCCTGTCATAAGGTCATGCCTTGGAAGAGTTGAAAATCAGCACTGGTTAATTTTGGGAAGGGCAGCCTTGCCTGAAAATTTCTGCAACATCACTGGTGTCACTTAAAGGCAGTGGCTGCTTTCAATTGGCAGTGGTTGTTGGGACCATGGTCATCTTTGGTATAGTCAGCTCACACCTGAGCCTGCCCATAGCTCAAAAGTCACGTGTGGACATATTATATCTTATTATTATAAGGTATAATTTTAAGATGAGCTGCAGCCTTTACTTGTTCATTTTCTATTTGAAGTTCAGGCTGCCTGAATGCAAAATTAAACGTTCTATCTCTTGTATTTGCCAATTGCTGGCAAAATGTTGTTGTTGGGGACATTTTGTAGTTCAGGTTTCATGTAACCAAAAGTGGCAGTGAAATGAATTATTTTGTGCATGCCTCTATCCAGCCTGTATTCGTACTCCTTACACATCATAGCTCCTGAAGCTTTTCAGAGGACCTGAATGATCCCATCCTGGAGCATTCATCAGTAAAGGAAAAATTATGGAGCTTTTTAAAATCTACCTCATGGTAACTGACACAAAAGAGAAGCTTGTACCAATCAATAACCCTTCAAAGGGGGCTGGGGAAGGCTTGCTCTTGGTGGTGGTGACTGGCACTGCTGGGAAGGGTGACTAGGGAGAAATCAATAGGATGCTATGGACAGCTGCCTGCTGACATGCGTTGCCCTGCTAGCAGTAGTTCGAAACCCCAAAGAGAAAAATGCTGGCTACAGTTCCTTGAGCATCACTCGGTTTTGGGCTTAGTTTTTTGATTACCTGCCCAGCTCCATTTACGGGTCGCATGTCCATGGGACTCTGTTACCTACAGACAGACAGACAGTCTGTCCCCATTGACCTCTGGTACCTCCAGCTGTTCCTGAAGCATTTGAAAACTCTGAATTATTTCTCAGCTAACTTTGTGCAAGGTTTGTTTTTTTGTTTTTTCAATTCTGCAGTGGGCCTCTTCTGGGATAATGGGTGGATTCCAAACCACAATCGTCAAAATGATTTTTATCCTACTGTCTGTAATCATGATAACTAATTCAAACCTAGAGGGAACATCCTTATACTCAATCTTGGTGGAGTTTTTGTTTGTTTGCTTGCTCTGTGGTTTTGTTTGTTTATTTATTTTGGATAATGACCATTCTAGCTAAAAAATCCCCACAACCTGAAACCAAAACAACAATAAAACTGTAAAACAACATCAGACATGACGCAGACAAGAGCTAAAGTGATCTAGCATCAGAGATTGTCCTTTTCGGATACATTTGAACTCCTCTGAAATCAAACATCAGGGATATATCACCTCAAAAGGAAGCTCATCATAGTTATTATCTGCATGAACATGAAATAGCCTGTGAATCACAGGAGTGAAATAGTCATGAAATCTGTACTCACAGGTTTTGTCTTGTTTTGTGAATATCAAGTAGATGCAACTTGAACAAATCCTCTTTTTGAGCTAGAAACTCAGAAGGCATGAGCAGCATTCTGAGATGGAGTGCTTTATGTAAACACGGCGAAACCAAGAGCAGTAGGGAGAAAAATTAAAATATTCCAAGGCATGCAACTGGGTAATTCAATAACCCTCACTTGCAGAGGCATTTCACTCAGTGGGACTTTAACTTGATGTGCTGGGCAGGCTGTCTGGGAGCTCCCCCCCAGCCCACCCCAACGCCATTTCCATGCATAGCTGGCCTGGTAGGTGTAAAAATAGCCAGGCAGAGCCTGAATTGGAAATGGGCACCGAGCGCTGCCCGCAGTTGCTGGGGTTTCGGGTTCTCCGTGACACGGGACAGCTCGGGGAAGGGAGCCTGGGCCGAGCAGCTGGGGAGAGGAGCACGGGAGGGATCCTCCTCTGGGATCATCCTTCGGGAGCCCTGGGGCAGCCCCACTTGGAGGAGTTAGCAGCAGAACTGATATGGGCAATGCACCGATTTGCCAGTTGTGTCATTCAGATAAGGGCTTGAGAACACAGGGGAACGTACAGGAGCTGGATAAAATCCCTGACTATTATGGATGCAGCAGTGAAGAAAGTAAAGATCCCGAAGCTCTGGTAAGTCTTGGCTGAAGTAAACAGGAATCAAAGGGACAAATTAAGATGAGAGTTGTGCATGTTTGGTTTGAAAAGGATCTCGTTGCTTAGCCTGGACCTTCCTTGATAACTTGCAATATTGAGAGATCTGCTAAATGCGTCCCTGGTCAAGCTTAGCTTTTGCTGTTGAGACTGTGGTTAAAAAGCAGCTGTGCTAAGTTGTGCCATCACTTTAAAGTGTTGTCAGCTACCAAAAGGTTTAGGTAGATGGAGAGGCAACACTTGTCAGTGAAATGAGTCCTTCAAATGAATGGGTGTAATCACTTATCTGAGTTTACATGACTGCTATAAATGATTCTGCATTGATCATTCACAACACTTGAACTCAGTAACTTTTTTTAAGCTGTTGTCTCTCCAGTACACAGTATTATTTTCTGTATTTGCAGCAGAGACAGAGCCCCACAGATCCTTATGCAGGTGAGGATTACAGTGTGTGGGACTGGGCATGTGCAGGTGGGTCACACTGATGGGCACAGGAGTGCAGAGTTGGGTGTGCAGTATGGGATTACAGCAGTAATGTCAGCATTTGCTCGGCAAACCAGAAGAAAATTATTGAGATGGATACTCATGTAATGTCTAAGGCAAATGAAGTGCCTCTTTCCTCTTTTTTTTTTATTTTCTTTCTCCCTGTGTTTGGGCAATTCATTATTAAATGGTTATTTCATTCAAAATGGGCAGTGAAAGGAGGTAGTGTCAAAACTACTGGCAGAACAGGAAGGCTGGAAAACCTTTCATGTCAATATATCCAAATATTATGTTCTCTAGAATAAAATTGTTCTCAGGTCAGCTTTATGCACTGCTCTTGCATGAATGACTGCAGTGCATTATAGGAAATGTAGTTGAGATGAGTTAAGTGTCTGGAAAGGAAGAGGAGAGCAGAGACACTCCCAGTGGCAGCTCACGGGAAGTTCTGCTTTGTCCTAGGAAATCATTCTGATGCTCTCTTGATTTTCTGGTAGAAAACTTTTTTGCCTGAAATTTTCTGACCACTTTTACCATTTATTTCACTGGAAACACAGTTACACCAGTTCTTTGGAAACAAAACTTTCTTTGAGCTAAAACATGAAATTAAAAACTCAAAGAAATAGTGCAGACAAATTCTTTTCTCCCACCGAGCAGTTTTTTGTCGAATTAAGGAATAAGCTGCAGCATTTCTGATGGGAAACATGAAGTCTGGGGGAGGGACGATGCAAGCGCAGGTCTTTGAGGAGGCAGGAACGAGCCAAATCGAGCAGCATGTGATCTTTGAGGGGCTTTTATGTGCTTGTTTGGGCTTTTTCTTTTGGATACTTTTCAGTCAGCCTTTAGAGCTTTTCATAACAGGCAGAGATCAGGCACTTTGATAACATCTTTGAATCATTTAATCATAAGATCTTGGCGTTCTATGGCTCTGGTAGGGACTGGCAGACTTGCTTTACAATATTGTCTTGATTCAGATATTACAGTGCTTGGAGGAATACAAAGGAGAAGTGCTGTGTTTCCCTAAAAGTGTTTACAGCCTCTCATTTTATTTATTATTAAGATTCCTTGCAAAAAGGTTGGAAAAAAAAGTTAAAAGGTGTCTGTAAATTAGAAACATTGGCAAAATTTTGTCCTGAAGGGAGGAACTGTATTTTTTTTTTTCCCCCAGACAGGAATCTAGCATCCAGCAGAATACCCTTAGCTCTACGTTTCCTATGCTTTGACCCAGTGATATCCATGCTTGCTGTCTTGGCTCATTAAAAAGAATGCCACAGCCAGCTCAATGTGCTGACTCCCATCAATCTTGTACCACATATATAAGGTTCAGAATAATTCATTTGCTATTCAGCCAACTCAAATGGCAAAATTGCTTTTCATAATCTATTCTTTTCTAAACTAAAATCACACACACTGTGCTGCTTCAGGTCCATCTTGCTGCAGAAATCAAGAGTGTGTTGGTTTGACTATCTTGAGTTGTCTATATGATGCTAAATAAATTTCTCAAATGAGTAGTCAGATTTTGATACTCAGTTCATACTTGAAATAACAGCAACACTTTAAAAAGTCAACAAACTTTCATAATCCTATATCATAGATTTAATTATGGGGTTTTTTTGGTTCTGATGTGCTGAAGCAAAGATATCTCAGCCAACCAAACACTGGGGTTTGTTACATTAACTGTACTTTAGTCTTTACTTGGACATTTAATTATCTTCATATTTACTCTTGAAAGTATATAATCCAGTCGTGCTTTGTGGTGCTGGATCAGGTTGTATTTCAGCCTGCTCTGGGAGTTTCAGAACAGGATCATTCCAAACTGCTCCTGCATCATTCCGAGGAGGAGTTTTCTCTCCCTGCTCAAGGGAGTGGATTTGGCCATGTGGACTTCCAAGTCATTGTGCAAGACAGTGGGAGAATCAAACGTAGGGAGCTGATTGTGAGGCAGTGATGCTGCCCAGAGCTGAGCTGTTTGAAATTTAGGATTGCAGGAGGTTTGTTTTGCAGGTAACGTTGAGCTGGGAATTCAGGGGAGACCGTGGATGCTTAATATCATGACCAATATACAAATAGGAGATTTTACAGTTGATGAAAAGAAGGGGTTTGTGTGGCTTAGATATGCTTCAAGGGGAACTCCCCAGTTGATTGAGGATAAATTAATGTGAAGAGAGAAAAGGAAATGGCCTGTGCAGGGTATGATGCTGTTTGCATGAATCCTAAAATACTCTCCTAAATGAAACCTGGTTTATTTCCACAATGGACAAAGTTAAAAATTCTTCATTTGCCACTTGGGTATCTGTCTTACCTTTCTGTACTTATGAATATCAGTAACACCTGTTTTGTTTGCATCTCTTTAGTCCCTCTCAAAGGAACATGAAATCATATTTTTCTGTTTATAGTACCAGTAGGTGTTAATGAAGGGGCAAGTGGTTAATGGTGTTTAGGTAAGGAAAGCTGTTTGATTCCTTAGCACTGGTGGTGCTAGCACATTTCCTTTATTAGAAATAAGGTAAGGCAAGGAATGGAAGTGGATGAGAAATTAACAGGAGTGATAGAATTATCTGCCAACAGGCTGTCATAAACTTCACTAACAAGCTAGATTTTTGTTAAGGCTGGATATTATTCTGGTAGATATGCTTGGAATGTCATCCTAATTCTTTCTAGAGGTGTTCTAGCATTGTTGCCTCTCTATTTAGGAACATCATTAGGAATGGAAACTTGCCATGGAAACCATTGAAGTGCCTGCCAAGTTCTAAAGTTGTTACTGACACCTCGAAATCTCAGTATACGGCGTTCAGATTATCCTAAATATTTTTGCTTTCTTTAATATTACTTAATTCCTTTAGTGGGAATTTTGGCTCCCTATCAGTACTTAACAGACTTCAGTAAATGTAGAGCTAAGACTGATCCCGTGGTTCATTTGAACAGATCCTGACTCCTCATGGCTTCAGGAAATGACTAAATGATACTTTCACTCGCATTCCAGCACAGGCAATTCTCCCATTAAACAATAGGATTATCACTTTCTATTTTTGGAGTAATTTAGAAGTCTTAGTGAAAGACATGAAGATTTTTTCCTAGCTTTTAGGATTACTCAGACTATGGTAAAAGCTTTCATTCTTTAAACCCAAATCCTTTATGTTTTGGTTTGTTCTTTTGGGGTTTTTTCCCTCTTCTTTTGTTAAATCCAGGGTATGTTTTCTAGGTGCTTTTGAGACTCTTATTTTTTCAGATTCACATTGGTGAGTATAATTCAGACTTGCACGCAGTGTTTGCAAGCTGGGGCTTACACCAAAATGTTTGGTTTTGAGAACATGAATAGCCTAGTGGGACGTTATGGGATTGCACAAGCCTGAAGTTCAGCTGGTTCTGAAGTACTGTTCTGGATCAGAACCCTACTACTCATGTGACTTTTAATTTTGAAATCAGTAGAGATCAAAATAACTTCAATCACTTCAAATGCTGTATTTGGAAGGACCATGCAGCTGGGCAAAAGGCTTTTATTCTACTTTTTTTTCACAGCAAACAGTGCAGTCTTGCCTCTGTCCTCACAAGTCCTTCATTGACATAGTAAAAGTCAGCTGGCGGCCGGTCCAGTATGTCAAGTTAATGAACGTGGTGGGAGGACTCCTACAGATGTCTGTGGCACCAAAGTATCAAAAAGGCTTTATAGAAGACATTTGCTTCTTGGCTGAAGTGAGGGTTGATTTTACATTAGTTTTTCTTCCTCTTCTGCTGCTGCTGTATTTGCTAATATTGGCCCAAATTCAGGAACACAGTTAAGCACATATTTTAACCCATCCTTTAGCAAGTAACATAAACCTGTTTAATTAGAGATCAATTGAACCTAAAGATGTGGTACAAAATAAATGTGTTTTGAAGTGTTTTCCAAACATAGCTCTTTATTCTTCTGGTTAAAAACAAAACAAGCCTGATAAGGCATCTGTACATTCCAGTGGAAAGAAAAGGGTGGCTGGTGTCCTGCAAACTCTGCGACTTCAGAAGGAGTTGGAAAAAGAGTCATTGGTGTCAAAATATAACAACCAAATTAGGAATTTTCCCAGCGGTATCAAAAGATAGAAGAGTTGAAATCTGGCTTTGCTGTTAGTCACAATTAGAAGGGCCCATAAGTATTTAACAACTTCCAGTTGTGTCTGTCTGGAACAGTCCTGTCGCAGGAACTGGTGTTCACATAAAGCTGTTAGTGAGGCATAATTGTCTCCTCCTTTTGTTACTCAAAAATACATGTTTGTTGGGACAGTGTAACAGCAATAAGAAACTTCTGAAGTATCAAATGCAGCTTTCTGAGAACACTCTCTGCAGTAAGATGTGAAACCTCTACCAAACTGACATATTTAAATATTAAAATCACTGGAAGAAGTCTTTCAACTCAGCAGTTCCTAAAGTACATTGGAATTACAATACATTTGTTACTTTATTATGTACATATGTCATAACACATCCCTCAACCCAGTTATATTTTCTTCACTTCTTTTTTCTGATGGCTCTTTCCATCTGCAGTCAGACCAATGAAATTCATTTCTCAAGGACACTCTAAGTCTCGAATATTGTTACACACTGTGTCTCCTTTGCCTTCCAGCCTCTTTGTCTAACATAACGAGTTAGACACTGGTCTGGAAAATCTACCATACTGGCAAAAAATGTGACAAGGGGCTTGGATAAGGGCAACACCTCATCTGTGTTGCTTTTAGAGTTGCACCCAATTAAAACATAGCTTGTTCTAACAGATGGTTTCTGAAATCGGAGAATAACCAAGCCAATTGGGACAAAATTTAGTGCTTGTCTCAAGGGTAGGAGCATAAATCAACACTCTAGAGAGAAAGGCATAATAAAACATTAGTGGAATGCCTTTACATCCCTGTCGTTCCTACCCCTGCATCTTTTAAGTACTGAATAACATCAAGGAGCCCCAAACCCCTGGGTTTAGATAGTGCAACTCCCCTTCTGCAGTGAGCTGAGTTCTGAAGTCCAGGCTTGACCTGACTAGGTACTGGCATAATAAGATACACACTTTAATACATATACAAACCAGAAGTATTAAATTAAGATGTAAAGCTACTATTTGGTTACTAGACATCAGTTTGGAATTCTGGTTTTGCTGTCATTCAATTAATAAACTGTATTTAACAGGTAGAATTGTTCAGTGGGCCTTGTTGCTAGCCGCTGCTCTTGCCCAGAGGTACGTACTCCCTGAAGGCAACCTGCAGGAGTCATTTTACTATGGATGGATTATCCAGCAAGTATTGGGATGGTTTGGATAACATAATGAAACCTGAAGCCTCCTACTCCCCTAGTCTTGCCTTCTTATGTGTGAAGCTGGTTCTCACCAGCAAATTTGCATATGTGGAGAAATTCCAATGAGTTTGGCACAGCATGTGATTTCACCATTGATTTTTGCACATCTGAGAAATGCCCTTGAGAACCAGGCACGTGCTGTGGTGTGCTAGGGGACAGGAGAGGCAACCAGAGTGACGAACCAGGAACCAGAAAGGAACGCTTCCAACTATTTGAATAAAATACTTATTTCCATATATGATTTAATTACTGACTTATATGTTTCAAATTTAGGCAAAGTTTTGGCATTGGAATTAGCAAAAAATAATCCACAGCCTCTCAGTCTTTTAAAAAAACCGACCATATATTTATTTGATTTCTTAAATTTTCTTATGCCATGTCTGACAATTAGCTACTTAGAAAGAACACACTTGTGTTCTTCTGTGGAGTACTTAAGGTTATAGTGATTTTTTTCACGTTGTAGTTTGTTTATAGTGCTGTGAAAATTCTCACTCCTGGCTGAAATTATTTATCCTCAGTTAAAAGACAGGGGTTTTTATAAGGTTCAGTAACAGCAAATATTTCTCACAAATCTATAGCGTGTATTGGAATTGCATTCTCTCTTGAACTCTCACATTCACATGGTTGCTGGTAGCTGCTTAGACCATACTCTCCTCTTGTAAACCTTTCCTTTCCTTCTTGGTGGAGTGCTTGATTTGGAGCACGTCTGCATATGTGTGTAAAACTAAAAAAAGCCTCAAGGGCGTGTGCATAGGAAGAGATGACGTGATAAGTATCATATGGTGCAAAGAACTCTGGCTCTGTGGTTTTATCTTCTTTATTGTGAAGAAAGTATCTTCAAATGACAGTTTGTTGACAGTTTGTCTTCACTAGTCGACAAACTAGTAAAGACCAATATGCCAGCTTCTGTGCCACTGAAATGTGCCACAAATTCAACTGAAAATCTACATGGAAGGAAACAAAACACTTCAGGAGATTACTGAATCAATTGGAAAAGCCCATGTGGTTTCCTAGCATGATAAGACTACAGAAAACTGTTGCTCTTGACTACTGGAACGATTTTGTCAAAATGGATTTGAATTTGTACTGTGCTAAAGTGAGGAAATTGCTGACACAGTAGTACTGACAAAAAGAATGGGGAAAAGGAGAAACTACTGATGACCTACTGAAAAATTAGAGCTCAGAAACAAAACCAGGAAGGAAAATAGAGTTACTTCACACAATGTAATGTTATAGGAATGACCGTAGAGTACTATGGTAGAGTACTGTTGAGCACTCCTGACTTCTAGGCTTTAAAAACAGTGCTGATCTTATTGAGCATTTCATGGGAGCACTCCCTGGGTTTTGGAAGTGAATCTGTATATGAAGCAGCTCAATTGCTGCTTCATGTCTTTTAGTTGCATGTTTAAATTTGATATAAAAGAGAACATCATGGAAGTCCGTGAGAAGTTATTTTGAAATAGGAAGAGGCCAGACTATGAAGAGATGGGTACACCTGTATTCACCTGAGATCAGGACATCTTACAGGGAGAAAATTCATAAAAACCCAACGATCGTGTAGGCCAGGATTTTCAAAGGCACCTAATTCCTCGAGCTCTCATTGCATTTCACAGTGATTTTAGCAGTTTTGTTCCTCTTCTGTTCACAGCCAGGCACTGTCAGTTCAGAGTGGGAACACAGACAGCAAGAGATGCTTCTGGAATAAGAGTGCCTGTACAGAGAGTTACTCATGAGGAGTTAATTCACGAGAAGTCTTTGTGCAGACAAGAAGTTCGTATTCTGTGTTGTGATCGCTATTTGGGTGTATGTAATGTGTCTTGAGGTGATGTGCATTTCAGTAATTTCATTTTGAGATAACAAAAGGATGACTCAAGGAAATGAGAATCTGTTTGGAAAGCGCCGCTTGCATCTTCTTAACCTGAAAGGAATGGAATGTTGTTGTATGGCCCCAGCTACAATCTGAGCTTCCAGCAGTAGTTGAGGCTGTAACATTTTTAGCCTTTGATGGTACCCTGTGTGAAAGAAAATCAAGCAATGATTGATTCATCCCTAATAAAGCAGAAATTGTAGATGTTTGTTGCATCATTCTTGCTTAGCCTATTAAAAGTATAAAACCAGGTGATTGAAGTTTTGGCATGGTAAGTTAGTCTAGAAGAGGTAAAGTGTGGGAAAAAAATGGGGAAAAAGAAAGTAAAATGTGTGTTCTATTGAGGCAAAGACACTTTTCTCATTAATTTCAAGAGTGTCTGGATTTACCTCTCGAGTGCTCACATATTTGTTCTCGCTTTATATTTTTACCAAGACAGTTGATTTTTCAAGGACATTTAAAGATGAAAATACAGTTTGGTGTCTTTATGTGCCCGCCTGCATCACAGGAGATGGTGCAGTGCCAGTAGCCTTCCATCTTCAGAGGGGTCTCCTTTGAGTACCTGTCAGCATCGGCTTCATCCCTGTGCTCCTCCTACTGAAGCCTGGAGCTGTAAAAGGGTTCTGTCAACGTGAATTCCTGCACTACCTTCCCCTTCGCCCCTCTCTAGAAAGGGTCTGTTTTCTTAACAGTAAAAGATGTGGGAAATGTGCTGGAGTTTGCTGAGAGGAATTTGCAAGGCAGTATTTTAGCCTTGGCACGTAGCGCAGTTGTAAGAAGAATCGTTGTGATGATATCCATCTGTTGCAGATTAAAATAGGTTGGGATCGGGGATTGTGAAGTGAGTTAGTGCAGCGTGATAAGGCGAGTGACCAAAATAAATGCTTTGGAATGGGTTGGGGGACTGAAAGACATTGCTCTGTCAATCAGTATTAGTAAGCTGGAAGTGGGAGGCCTTTAGGATATTCTCATGATGTGAAAGAGTGGTTTTCACCCTGTGTGTCTGAAAGGGAGGTGGAATTAGAAATATGCTCAGTGGAGGTGTTTCAGTGGAACACCAAGTACTAGTCCAACAGTGTCCTGTACTTCTGCAACTGCCTCCCCACAAAACAGGCTTTTACAGTTATTTATCTGCTTTTTGAAGCTCACTCCTACTCTATTTATATATTTTAAGTACGAAAATTGTTGCTACTTCTGTGTGCATTCCCAAACGCTTATTCTCTTTAATCACGACTTCTATTGCACGATTTTGTTTTTTCTCCTGGCATCTGCTGTTGCATTAGGAGCCAATTTACCTGTATGCAGGTTCTCACATGGGTGAACATCAAAGTAAAGGCTGGATTCAAATAGCCAATGTAATTTCATGTCATAATTGTAGATAAAGGCAAGAGGGCTGACACATTTCATGCTCCCTTGCTTAACAGGACATCCCACAGCCTACCTGAAAAATGAAAACACGAGGTTGGGGGTTTTTTTAACCTGTAAATGCTAATGGGGCTTTAAATGGGAACATACGAATGCAGAAGTGAGCGTGTCTATAATATGATCCTGGATTTAGATCCTCAGGCTTGAATCCTTCATGCACTTTGTTCTATGTTAGCTACACGTGCAGTGCTGCTCCGTTTTGGGGGGCTTTTCTTGTTTTCCTTTAGCACTTCTGTGTCACAGGTGACAAAATACAGCTGTAGGACTTGTTTGCTCTTGGATATTGTTTTTTCTCCATGGTGGACCTCCGTGTTAAGCTAGTTTGTGGGCATGAATATGAATTGTAGTCAAGTAACTTTATATGCCAAGTACAAATTCAAGGCCAGTGAATGTTTTCCTAGTAGTAGAGACAATAACAGGATTGGTCAATTATTTTCCAGAGTTGCGTGTGTCTATATATTTATATACACATACAGAAAACTATGGCTAGCAAGTTGATGCATTTATTTTTTTTCTTGTTGCTAATATCAGTTACTATGACTTCTTTTTTTTTTCCCTTTGGTTCTTGCTAAATTTTGAATTTCAGCAATTATTTGCTCACTCAGACAGGTCTGCTGTTCTTTTGTGCCAGTATTGCCTTGTTCAAGTATGTGTGTGCCAATTAAAGTAGATATAATGTAAAGTCTGTTTGCTTCACAATTTTATTCTCCCACAGCATAAACTGTGGAAATGTTTCACTGGGGGTGAAGTTGTGCCCTTTTTTAAGCAGGAGGTAACTAGAGATGTTTTTTCTTATTCTCTTTTTCAGTCTGACAGCAATGCAAGCTTTCTCCGAGCTGCCCGAGCTGGCAATCTGGACAAAGTCGTGGAATACCTGAAAAGTGGAATAGACATCAACACCTGTAATCAGGTAAGATATTTGAAGGACAGAAGTTTGCAAGAGCTCCTTGCAAGAACCCCCCCTAAAGACCACATTTTTTCAGGCCAGATTACTTCGTACAGGTGCTTTGATTCACCTCAAGCTATGTTTTCAGTGTTGTTCTTCAGTGATACCTTTCTGCAGGAAGCTGATAATGTCTATAACATTGTGCTACTTTTAGTAAAGCTTTGTGTAAGCCTTTTTGGGCTCTTTTCTTGCCAGTGTTCTGCAGGACATATGTTAGTGAAGCACCTATAATCAAAACTCAAGATGTGTTTTGGCAGTCTAACGGTAATGGACCTGCTGTTGTGAAGTCCCAGTTCTAATGGAAACAGTGAGCACTAAATATGGTTGTATACTTCAGAATAGTCGAGTTACACAAAAAGAAAAAAAGTTCTAGTTGAGGAAGTTATTATGTAGCGTTCTTTGAATACAGGTAAATGCTATGATAAGATATGCCTGGATAGCCAGTTGGTTGGTTTCTTTGTAGAAAGCTACAGTTTAGAAGTCGTGAGGCATTTGTGTTTAGCCAAACCCAGTGCCCTCAGATAGTAGAAAGGGCACTGGGCAGTCTGGACATTATAGAAATGTTATCTATTACTTTATCACACACTATGGGCAGTCAGTTGATTTTTCTTTCACCATCCCACATGAAGCACCCAATCCCCCGTGACCTGAGGTGTGGAAGTCTGAGGTTTCCCTTGCTATTTTGGGGAGACCTCAGTGGGTAAGTAAACATTCCGTGGGTGGTATTTTTAGCTGACTAGCTAACTTGAGTCCAAGCAGATTAAAATCTTGTAGCTCACTTGCGTTAGCAATGCAATGCTGATTACCTTCAGATGGTTAGAGAGCAGCCATGGTTTTCTTCCTTGGTCCAGAAAACAGTAAACTTAAATATGCTTTTAGCTCTGGTCACTCTTACCTATAAGATAAATGGTTCTACATATTGTGCCATAAAAAGGCACTCAAATTTTCTGCTTAAAATCCTATCTCTTCTTTCAGGGAAGTTATTACTGCTGTATAAGTACACTGTTAAAGTTTCACCATCAATATGACTGTAATGTGAAAGACTGTTTTAGCTTGGCTCTTTTGTAAGTCTGTCATATAAATCCAATTACTTTCACTTCATAGCCTAGGGACCTACATTTGCAACACTTATTTCAGTGACTAGTACCATCAAATATAATAGGACTGTAACTGTGACTTAAAATAAATATGCAAGTAAGCGTCTGCGTCAGTCCTGAAAAGTGTCTTGACATTCTAGGGAAATCAAAGGCATTTCTTTGATGGGGGATTTGAAAGCTCAGGCTTTATGGTGTCCAACTTTCCCCTAATTCTTAGCCGGATTTAATCAAAATGGCCACTAACTGGACAATGGCTACTTGCTCAGTTTGAAAACTTAAGTTCTAATTAACTTAATTTAAATATGCAGCCAAGTGCTGGTCTGAAGAAGGCTGTTTTCCTGAACTGGAGCTTGGTACAGTCTGAATGTTATCTCTACCTCCAAGAAAGCCTCCACAGAATTCCTTGCTCCTTTTCTAACACTTACATGCTGGCATTCAGACTGGAAAAATGTCCACACTAATTAAAAACCCCACAACTGTGGCCCCTTTTTATTTTTGTAAAAAGAGTAGAAGGAAGAATAAGAAATGAAATAATCTAAAGTATTTTGAGATATTACCTTCCCTGCCAAAGAAAGACTGCAGATGATTAAAGGAGGCATATGTCACATGGAAGTTAGGGCACAAAAGGGAGAGCAGTTCTGTTGTCTGTGCCAAGGAATTTAACGATGAGCATTATAAGAACTGGGGCTTTCCATGTGCTACTTATTGAAAACATATAGAAAGAATCTTCTCTTACTGTCTAGAGACAGTTTCCATTAAAAGACCTACTGTCAAGAAAAAACTTGCTGAGTTATATGGGACACAACCTGGTGATTTTCAAGTTCCCCAGTTAGGAGAAAGTAAAGCTAGACTTGAGTTCTTATACTCAAATAGATCCATCAAATTTAGTTTTCCCAAAATTAGACCCCAAAATCAGACAAGTCCAAGGGTTTGTCAGCTGGCTGCTGTGTTTTGAAACAGAATTTGGGGATCCAAAAGGCAACGTGAAGTAACGTTGCCCCATCTTGTCTTTGGAGGCTTGTCAGTTTTCATGGTGATAGAGTTACTTTCTTGGAAGGCAAGATTTGATTTGGTATTTGTTTTGAAGAAGCTTCTGTATTCACAAGGAATGTAAGTGAAGTCTGGTACCTTGAACAGAACAGGATTCAAATATTAAGTAGCTGGGGGTGGGCTTCAGCTCCAGGGCTCTTTAAAACTAAGATTTGTTTGGCTTTTACTCTCATTTTGTTGGCATCTCTTTAATTTGATTGGTGTCTTTATGGCTTCAGTTACAGAGCACCATTAATTACTGTCTCATGTAGTCCAGATGGAAAGCAATGAACCCTCCTAGTTATGCTAACTATAGACCACAGTGGCACTGGAGCCGTAATGAGGTCGACAGCATCACATGTTGATGTCACTCCGTAGGTTAATTCATTTTCATGAATTCATAGGCCACAAAGCAACATAAAGGGACAGTTTTCATAATCTGAAATTATTTTTCTTTTTTCAACCATCCACTTAATTTCTTTTTGATATTTTTGGGAAAAACTTCAACAAAACTTGGAACTTGAGAAGTCTCTAATGTGCCCTTTCCCAAATCCCTCTTGAAAAGAGGTTGACCACGTGTACTTTTTACTCCCCCAAGAGATTTATTCAGAGGAGGGAATTTGCAGCAACCTTAGGATGACATCCGTTGAAGAGACGGAGAAAAGTATTTGACTTGAACAAAACTATGATGTTGCTTTTCAGTCTCAGCCTCTCCTGGTGAGTGCAGATGCCCTCTTAACTCTGGCAAAACGTGTGAAGGAGTTAGCACGACCGTGCAGTTAGTCACGGTGGCTTTTACAGTTTTGTTGTTTGCAACTTAGGCTTTGCTATTGGCCTGCTAGTATATACATGAGCCTGCTGACACAGCATCAGTGGAAGGAACTTGGTAAAAGTCAATGCTTCATGCTTCGAGAGAATGTCAGAACATTAAAAAAAATTGGATTTTTGTGTTTTATTCTTGCTGACTTTCATGATGCTTTTTCTGTAAGTTTCTTAAAAGCCGTTCTAACCTTGTGTGATAAAGGCAAGAGCAATTAGAAACTCAAACATTGGCAAATCTCGCTGGAAAGTATTGCATCCCAACTTCCATCAGAGATGATGAGAGTTATAAGGGGTCAGACTCTTAGCGTAGAGGAAAGTAGAGGGTTAATTTTGGGAACTACATTTTGTCTTATTAATAAGCCAATACCTCTACAGAAGAAGCAATTCCGGCCTTGCCCTGGCTTGGTCATGCTTCCGTGCTCTCTCCTGTGCTGGCAGAAGCACGTGTACAGCAGCCTCAAACCAAATGTTTGAGGGACCTGCTCTGCAGAATGGTAGTTGGAGTTAGGAATGAGGGGAGGGCAGGAGAAGCAGAAGCACTTTTGGTAGCAGTGCTGACTTTGCCGATTTAAAATGTTCTTTGAGCATCTTGGCAGAGCATCAGATCAGGTTGATCAGCTGCCTTTCTGTGGGGTCAGCTTGCTTTGGTGTGCCAGGGTTGGGCAGGACTAGTATGAGCCATGATTGCTGTTGGACGTTACAGCCATCTGGGTGACGTTGCAGAAGAAGTGAATGGCACAGCAGGATTGACAGTGAACCAGGCAGCAGCTGACAGACTCCCATTCCATGAAGATCACTCCGTGAGGGACCTGAAGGAACATGGACTTCTTTGGGTGATTTTCAGACAATAGCAGTGAGACTTAGTGCCTGTCTTATGGAGAACACGTGACTGACTTTCCATTGGCTTAGAAAAGGTTGGTGATTTCTCTGATGTACAAGAAATCTGTGGGCTGTCCTGGTGTGGTGAAAATATGCAGGGTGACAAAAGTTCTGTGAGCAGTAGTGGGGTAGGGGCGCATTTGTAGCGTGCCACAGGGTGCAGAATGTTGACATCTCTAGCTCAGTGGTGGAGCAGAAAAAGAACTGAGGGAATCGGGCTCTGCAGGGAAACGCTTGAAGAACCAAGCTCGGAAAGCTTAGTATTATGTTCTTTTATGAGATTAGACTAACAAATGAGCCTCTAGAAGAATGGTAGTGATGGTATATATGTATGCTTTGTGGGGAGGAGCAGCCCCTGTGCTGTGCAGTTTTGCTTAGCAGACAACTAATTTCATCTCTCCCCACCCCACCACTTTTTGGTAGGCATGGGAGAGAAAAAGGGAAGCGTCAGAAACCTTTGTTGTTCTAAGAGACAAGAATCCACTTGACAGGAACGGAGGAGTTGCATTGATTAAATCTGAGCTTCCGTCATCATAAGTAGCAGGGCTCAGCCATGTGGGTTGGGAAATAATTGCAGAGTTGATTCTGATTAGGGAGGAACAAAGCTTGCTTTAAGGCTTCAGTCCTGCTGGCCCTCCACATAGAAAGTGCAGTGCTTGCTTTTGCAATTGCTTGCCCCAGCTTATTTTATTTAAGGAATTACAGAATTTGAGTGTGTATGCTAGGAACTATATTTAGGTTGTAGTTTCTGTAACCTTTTTACTGGACCTCACACATTCATTAAAAAAATGAATTAAAAAAGTCATATGTTGCAAAGAAACTCACATAATCTATGTAACAATGTTAGTTTTCAGCTGCTTCATGTGGTATCATTAGGTATGTGTCTTAGATATGAAGTACAAATACAGGCATTTTAGGAGATTGCTACTGATGAAGCAGTGGGACAAGCCTTGCTTTCTGCACCCTTTGGCACAAGATAAATGAAAAAAGAAGCTTGCCCTCAATGTTTTGGCTTCAGAGGCACGTTAATTTGTGTGGGCCATGCAATCTTGCCGTTTCTCTGCTGTTTGTGGACTTCAGTCTGCTCACAAAGAGAGAAAAAGGCTAATACCATGTCATAGCAATACACCAGCTGTAAGGAGTCCTAGTTACCATTCCTACTCTCAAAGAAAGCGTCGGTGACTGAATCTGTGAGATTAGGTATGAGAACAGGTCTTTGTTCTCAAACAACGAGAAGAACACTGTGTGTTTCCCCACAAAATACTATTTCAAACTTTCCAACCACTGTAGGTAGTAATTATGGCTATTTAATACTCAGCTGAGATGAAAAAACAAGGAAGGTTAGAGCTTTCTGAAGTGTTTTCAGCCTGCAAAAAACGCACTGACATGTACAGTGCTCCTCATCTTGGGGATTATGGTCAACCTCACCACACGATTTTGGCTAAGAATGTTTCCTTGGTCGAGGACTTGGCAGAATGGCCAGCTCTGGGCTCTGCAGCTCAGCAGTGAGAGCGTTCCTCTGGAATAAGGAAGATCTGGCCGCTGCTGCTGCTTTACCCACAGAATGGGATCTGAAACCACATTTCACATTAATATTTCCTAACTACCAGGCTGCATAAGGGTATTCTTCTGTTGGTGGCTCGTGAATGTAGCCTGCCTTCAGTTCCTTTGCTTTTCTCATCGTCACGCTAATGAGCTTGGCCACAAAATGCCTGTGTTGCTTTACACAAATGTGGAATTGAGTGGAGATACTTCAGAAATGCATTTGGACTGCTGTGCCTGCAGCCGCTGGACCTGCTCCCATGAAATGCCTCCTGTGAAGTGCTAAGTGCTTCAAAATCCCATTGGGAATTACAAGCTTGAAGCACTGCTGTGCATGGACAAATAAAAGAGCAGAAAGCTGCCTGTTTATTTCACGATTGAAATGACTACAAACTGCTTAGAGACAAGTGAGAAAAGTGACACAGTGCTGAACTTGCTGCAGGTTACTCCAATACCTGGGTATCACTCATGATGCTTGCAATATGGAAACCAGGAGAACGCTTCAGGGCAGTGGCAGGATCTGTTGCTGTCACCTGCCTGATGGACCATGAAAAATGCCATAGGATTGTGAAAAATAGGTTGGCAATTCAGTTACAATAGACTGTCATTTTATCTCTTGGGTGGAATAGGGATACTAGGGGGAGGAAGATGCAGTTTCCATGGGTGGAATTTAACAGATGAAGTACCTCACTCCTGTTCAATGTGAAAAGGATTTAAACTCTAATGTTCTTAGGTTGTCTTTTTTAAAAAATCCTAGCTCTGATCTCATTTTGTTTTTCATTTCAATTTTCTTTCCCTTTTTGAATAAGATAATAAAACCTCAAAGTTTAGTGCAGACTTGCTCATCAGAAACGTGTGGCGTTACTAAGTCAAGGATCAATATACTTTGCAAGCCAAATGTAATCAGCAACCATTTTGGTCTACTTGTGCTTTTGGTTTTCAGTTTGATACCAGGTATCACAGAGGAGAAGGGGAGAGCCCAGAGTTCAGGACAGCTACATCAGCCTGGAATAATCCTGACTGAATAGACATATCCTGTGTAAATTTGACTAAGTCCTGTGACTTCTCTGTGTTTGTAATACCTCAGTGGGGCTAGATAAGGTTACAGTACAGAGAAGGTGGAGATGCACTTGAATTCTGCATGAATGGGCTCCATGGAGGTGCCCAGGGCAGTAGTCTGGGGAAATGCAAAGCAAGCAGAAAGGAAGGAGTCTCGTATGGGTACTTTCAAAATATGATTTGTTTTGATATCTTTGTTGCTATGAGAAAAATGTTATTGGAGAAGTTTGTCACACAGTCCCTTGGCGTGAAGGGCGAAATATCTGACTTATGTAGGCAGTCAGCTAAGAGGTGTAATAGTATTCCAGCTACTAAACTTCTTCTTAGACCAGGGCAAGGTAAGAATGTGTATCTTCAGAACTGGTATTTGTAACTGATCTGGCCCTTGTGCTTACAGAATGGACTCAATGCTCTGCACCTGGCAGCAAAGGAAGGCCATGTGGGACTGGTACAGGAGTTACTGGAAAGAGGGTCGGCTGTGGATTCTGCCACTAAGGTAATTCCTGCGCCTCTCTAAGTTTATTCACAAAAAGGAAAAGTTGAATGCATGAGAGAAGTTTAGAAAAAAAATACTGAAGTGCAAAATAAGATAATAATATGAATACCTTACTGATATTTAAAATGTTATTTCTGTTATGGCCTGCGAGTCTATGGTCTTTGCTGAAGATCATTGATAGTAAATGAAGAAGGAAAGATGATTATTTGTACAATCTGCTTCCAGGGGAAGTGTTAAAAGGATTTATCAATGCCAGTTTTGCCATTATTTCCAATGACAGGTCTCCATTATAGAGAGAGTGAACGTAGCTCAAATTAGCAGATTTTTTAAAATCTGTGAAAATTGATAATTGATTGGATCATATCCAGAACCTTTTCTCTCACTGGCCCAATAGAAAAAACACCTGTGATAAGTCATTTTGCCTTCAGCCTAGGTCCAAAAACATTCAATCAGTATGTTACTTGTCTACGGGGGGCAAATTCCTTGTGATGGGCCAGATTAGTTGGCTTGGACAATGTAATGTTTGAGTCGTAGTGTCCAGACTGGCTGGCAGTCTTGGCTTTTAGTTACCACCGCTGTGTCCCCGTGTCTCTGTCTTATTTTTTATCATTTCTGATGCACAGGATCTCCATCAGGGTTAACACTTCAGATTGTCAGCTCAGAGAGCTTCTTGCTGTACTTGTGATGGAAAAACAGAAGTTCCCTTCTCTAAAAACATCTTTAAGTCACCCCTCAGTGAAGCTGTTGGTAGAACCTCCAGTTTCTAGATAGGACTTTGGGATTTTGTTCTATTTTATGAGCCTTGATTCTTTAATAAAGCCATTTAAATATTGTTGCCAGGATGAGAGACTGGCCTGGAAAAAAAGCAGTGATTTGCCTCACTGCTGCTGTTTGGTGAGAGATTATTTTTATTGTGCAGTCCATCACTTAAAGCCTTTCAAGAACATGCATTCTAATTTTATACCAATTAGAGAGGAGAAAAAAAAAAGATTTATCTTCTGCATTTAAAAGGCTGGTTTCTGCTACTTAACAGTCAGATCTTCCTTTTGGATCCTGTACTGGAAAATCTTATTTTACATGTGATTCACAGCTTGAATTTTAGGACTTCTAGATTTCAGCTACTTTCTGCAGGGCATGATCTCTGAATTAAAAAACCTGTGAGTCTGTGCTAAATTTTGTCCCACGCCCCAATCCCATTCCATAGTGTCACTCAAAAGTTAGGTTAGGATGTTGGTGGTAAACCACCACTCAGGAAGTCCTCATGACTATGACTGCAAGTTCTATCCTCTGTGACGTTTATGCAACTGTAAGATAAGGTTGTGCTCAAAAGATGAATGTTCTAAAGAACAGCTGGTTGAAATGATTCCTGAAGGAAGGGTAACATCTTTCATTTTTCCCCTCCCTCTTACAGAAAGGGAATACAGCCCTGCACATTGCATCCTTAGCAGGACAAGCTGAGGTTGTCAAAGTTCTGGTGAAGGAAGGAGCCAATATCAATGCACAATCCCAGGTACGATGCTCTTTTCCCTTCTCTTTTCTCCAAGTTATTTGATGAGATTTTTATAAGAGATCTGAGATGTTTGGCAGCGATTCCAAGCATCCAAGTCTGACAAATCAGTCGAATTGAGGCTGACATAGCATTCACTGGCAAGCAGAATAAAAATAAATAACAAATTGAAGTTATTGTGTCTTCATTGTGTGATACAGGAACTCATATTGTTGTTGACTGAAATATTTTAAGTATCTCTAGTGTGCTTTAATAAATCTCGTTTCAGAATTTTTTCAAACTGTAGAAATGTTACATCATGTTTTTGAGTTGAATTCGGTGAGTAGTAGCAAAGAAGATAATTTCTCAAGGACTTGATTCGTACAGTTGCCTTTCATGGTCATCGTTGGCTACAAATTTGCAGATTACTTATTCCAGGCTTCTATACTCGTTCTTTATGTGATCAGAAAGACTTAAAATCATGTTAGACATACCTGTTATTTAGGAATGATTTATCAAATAAAAAATTAACTGCATGTTTGTAAATGCTACCTTAAATATTTGACAGCTGTCTGTAGCTCTGAAGAACTGAACAGATGGTATAGATGAGGACTATATATGATAAAGAAATTGCATCTTTCTGAAGCTTCTAGTCAGCTTGTGACATTCTCCAAGTAAATCATCAAGCTAACAGGTTCTGATTGAGTCCCAGCACGTCATTTGATGACCACAAATGCCATTTCTGCAGTAATGGTGTAAGCTAAGATGAGGACAAAAACAAGTCTTGCAT
>VYZX01003152.1:359300-375624 GCA_013401335.1 Brachypteracias leptosomus
GCGGCAGGCAGCGTCCCGGGGCAACCGACCTGAGAACGGTCCTTCGATGTAAAGAAATAAATTAATTTTCAGGGTGTGGGCGGGCAGACACGGGGGCGGGCCGCCATGAGGAGGGCTTGCAGGGCCTTGGAGGTGGTGAGGATGTGGCTGGGTGTGTCGCTAAGGCGTGTCAAGTTCTTGGGGGCTGGACTAGATGACCTAAAGATATCTAAAGGATGGGTTTTAAGAGGGTGTGGCCAGATTCTTTAAGGTGGTGCCCAGTAATACGACAAGGGGCAACAGGCACAAACTGCAACCCAGGAGGTTCCATCTGAACGTGAGGAAAAACTTTTCTGTGAGGGTACCAGAGCTGAGTCCAGGCTGCCCAGAGAGGTTGTGGAGTCTCCTTCTCTGGAGAGATTCAAAACCTGCCTGGACATGATCCTGGGCAGCCAGCTCTGGGTGACCCTGCTCTAGCCAGGGGGGTTGGACTAGGTGATTTCCAGAGGTTCCTTCTAACCCCTACCGTTCTGTGATTCTGTGACCCTTCCAACCCAAACTAGTCTATAATTCTAATTCTGTGTTGGCCCTGGCTAGGTGACCTTCTATGTAAGTTAGAGTATGGCCCTCCCAGACCATCATTAAAAAGCAAGAAATATGTATGTGTATGTATATATGTGCGTGTCACTCTGTCCGTTTTTATGTTTGTGAGCTTTAGTTGTAGCTGGAAGTCACTTTAGTACTGTGTAATGATACAAATGATGCGTGTATTCTGACAGTGCATATGGAGAATTCATTCCAGGGTTAGGAACAGTGTCATGATATCACTGTGTTAGGCTACTAAAAGGGGGAATTAACGAGTGAATTGATGCTGTTGTCAGAATGTTCTGCCCCATGTGAGGCTGCTTTTGTACATGATGCCAAAAAACACACCCCATCTGTTAAGGGATTGTATCAGAGCTGTTGTATCCATTGCAGTGCATGGAGAGCAGCAAAAGGCTATAGTTGTGCTAGGATAGTTAGGTAAAGCTCCCTTTTAAAAAAAAACACAGACCAACCAGCCACACAATTCCAGAGGGACTGTCTGCTGTAGCCCAGAATTTTCCCCCACAGTGCATTGTAAAGCAATTAAAGGCAGGAAGTTGTCTTACTGCCAGAGAGTACCATCAATGTCATTCTGCATTGCTTACATGGTTAATTTCATCAAAAAAACATTCCTCCTTATTGCTGTTTCCAGTGACTGACACATGTATCAAAATTCCATATGCAAATACACCTCTTCCCACACGCGCCGAAAAAACAATGCAGTGGTGCCCATCACTCGTCACAGAGTGTCACTCATCAGTCAAAAGTGAATATTTACAACATAGGTTATTCACAATGTAGGTGTCAAACTTGGGACGATTTGAAGGTATCGGCTGAACAGTCCTGCCCACCCCAGCAAGGGCTGGCTTTATGTTAGTTTAGATGGTGAAAATAACAGATGGAGAAAGCAACACAACAGCAGGGCCACGTGGGACACGTCTGGCCTTGAAAATTTAATGAACTCTTTGGTAATAAGGGGTAAGATACAATAATACTGTTTTATGGTGTCTGACATGGCTGTTGTGTTAACTTCATTCTCATTTTGTTTCCTGACTGGTGTTAGAATGGATACACTCCTCTGCATATTGCTGCCAAGAAAAATCAGATGCAGATAGCTACCACTCTGTTGAACTATGGAGCTGAGACCAACATTTTGACCAAGCAGGGAGTCACCCCGCTTCATTTGGCCTCCCAAGAAGGTCACACTGACATGGTGACCTTGCTTTTGGAGAAAGGATCCAATATCCATGTGGCAACAAAGGTAACTCACAACTGGAGGCAAAGTGCTGTGGGTGGGAACGTCCAGTAAGATGCAAAATGCAGTGTAGGAACGATGTCACGTTGTCAGGAATTCGCTTCCTTCAGGACATATTTATGCGTCTGCAGAGGTGACAACAGGTGGGTGAAGAGTAAAAGTGAGAAGAGGATGTCTAGGACTGGCAGATGGATTGACCAGTTATGTATTTCATGTAATTAATAGCTGTACTGGGTAACACACAGGAAGAGCTGCAGTTTGCCCTGACTGGAAGAAACACCCAACTGTGGTGGAGAGGTTGCAGGAGAAAAGGCAAACCAAGAAAAAATTGTTGATTTTTTTTTTTTTTTTTAATTGTACAGTGCAGCTTTTTCATAGAAAACAAGTTCCTTAAAATAACCCCATTATTGTAGATCATCATAGGTCACCAGATTTAGCCAGGCATATTCGTAAGTCCTAGGTAAGTTCAAAATCCTGCAGCTTTTGTTCGTACAAGTCAAAATAGGAGGCTCGGGTGTCTCATTGTCTGGCATTAATGTATTATGCTGCCTAACCAATGAGAACCAAGGGGATTTTCTTTTCTCTTACAAACTTTGCTCCCTGCTTTGATCAGAGACAAGTACTGTGTGCATGATCACAGTGAGCTTTTAGTTAAAGGCTGCATCCATTTCCTTGGTATCTTTGAATGGGATCTATTTCTGGAGTTTTCTTCCTTCTGACTCGTGCCTGCAGTTGTCAAGGTTCCCTTTCCAGTCTGAGGAGTGGGTAGCACGGTGAATGTGCTTCCCTAGTTTATTAATGGGCTCCTCAGCTTCCCAAGTGACATTATTGCATAAAATCTAAGTGTGATCGTTAATGCCTGAAAGTTTTGTTCTGTGGTGATGATGATGTAATTGCTTTGGAGCTGTTTGTTAGCTGGAACAGGAGAAAAATTGACTCTACATTGTTTAAAAAAACCGCCCATACTTGGAAGCTATAGTTAGGATCTCTTCATGTTTTAAAGATGAGAAAGTGGGAAAGTCTAGATTTCTTTCCTCATGTAAAGTAGGTTTTATTCTTATTTTTATCTTTTATTTGTTCATTTATTTTGTGTATTCCACCTCTAGACTGGACTGACATCCCTACACCTTGCAGCTCAAGAGGATAAAGTGAATGTAGCTGAAATACTCGCGAAACATGGTGCAAACCAAGATGCTCAGACAAAGGTAAACCATGGAGTGGCTACTGTCTCCAGTGAGCCAGGGGATGCTACTGTTGTAAAAGGAATGTTCCACTGAGCTTCCAGTTTTACTTCTTTGTTCTCTTATTGTAGCTTGGTTATACACCTTTAATTGTGGCGTGTCACTATGGAAACATCAAAATGGTGAATTTTCTTCTCAAGCAGGGAGCAAATGTCAATGCTAAAACAAAGGTAAAGAATTTTTCATTGCTTGCTTTTGCGCATTATTCTGAACCTGGTAGCCAGGCACTACAAATGCATACCATAGGTGCCTTTTCACTAGGGAACACTAATTATTGCATGGTAGGTGTCAATGTGTGGTGGTTCATGGCTGCAGTGGAATGCCCTCTCTGCTGCATCTCATTGTGTAGCCTTCACAAAAGAGGAGTCAGATAACCATGGGTCTATGGAAGGAGGAGATAGAGAATCAGTTTCATTGTTTCTTTTTACTTGAAAACTTAAAAATACAAGCTTGTTTCTGATATAATTTATAAATGGTTTACACCGGTGTAAATACTAGTGTGCTGCCAAACTAGTAAGTAACAGTTCAGACACTTGAAGGGTGATGCCAGGTTCTCTCCAGTCTGCTGGGAGAAGAGTGGGAAGAACTGCTGGTGATCAAAACATGGGTGGCATGACTTTGGGAGAGGAAGCAACTGTGGTGGGAGAATGCAGTTTACTGAAGACAGGTTTGAGGCTTTTTTGAGGGGAATCTGAGTATGCTACTGACCAGTTACACTGAAATGGACCTGCCTATCTGTAGCTAAAGTCTGAACAACATCCACTGACTTCAGCAGTTTCTTCTAGTACAAGCTGGTGGGCACAACAGCTGAAAGTGATGCATTTTGTAGCAAGAATTGTGTATCTCCTAAGCGTACACAGAGAGGTTCTGGTGACAGTAGCAGTACACTCACTGCATTCCAGATACCATCACATTACCCTTATCAGAAAGAGAAGGCTAACTCAGGAGCTGCAGGGCTTCAGTTTAGTTGAAGCTGGCTTCAGGCAATAGCTAGCTACTAGCTTCAGATTGGATGGCTTGGGATCCATATGAAGGGCGGCCAGTGATATTTCAAGTGACGTACCTAGTACTTGTAGTCAAAATCACAGGCTTGTGGTCAGCTGGTCCCTCCGCTATCCCCAGCTGCGACCTATGGGTTGGAATCATTTCTCAGAGTCACACTATTTCATCACGGTGATCATAGGTCAATGTGGTAAGAAACAGCAGAGTAAATAAATACAAGATGCTGGCCCATCCCTTGTGAGATCATCCCAAATCAGTGGGCAGAACCCAGGGATTCCAAAAGCACAGGCAACACTGCTAGAAAAACAGCTGATAAGAATGAATAAAGCAAACGCTAGCAGTATCCAAGCGATAGCTGCCAAGACATTCAGCTGAGGTATTTGGAGGCTAACTAAAGGGACAGACATACTTGTGTTTTTAATATTAGGTCTCACTCTATGTCTTAAAGGGCCACCAGGACAGATTCTGATGCCACTTTCCCAGGTGTTTAACTTATTAAGAATAATTTCATTAAAGTCAGCCAGTTTATATGAGAGTATAGGGCAGTGGTTCTCAAAAATCTCATACTGAGGGACCAATGAAAACACTGTCAATCTGTCAGCTGGTACTGTGCACTCAGTTTAAAGAGCAAATCCATCCTGGCTGGATTCAGGATAGGCATGTTAAAGAGTAAGTGACCTCTCCTGCAGCTTGGTCTTCAACAAGAGGAAGCCTGCATGGTGCTTTGTGCCATCTCCAATAAAAAGTAATGTGACTGAATTCTGGTTTTGAAAGACTGCACCAGTATTTAAGGAAAGATAGACAGCAAATTTACTTTGCACTACAGCCTACAGTAAAATCCTCCTTCAATTCTGTAGTAGTCCATGCACACATACAGTAAATATAGGAACTGTAACAGTTCTGAACTATCACTATTTAATTAGTAGTACAAAGCATTAATTGCATCTGTTTGCCAGAGGGAGACCTCTCAGAGTGTGTCTTTCAGAGGCTGTCCCCAGGCTTTACATAAGTGTACAGTGAGATCAACTTGGTGTTTTCTTCCAGTTTATTCTCTGCTTGCTTTCAAAGCCAATTGCAAATAATTTTGCAAATGCATTGCCTGGCTGGACTTACACAATACCATCTCAGATCAACTAGCTGAAGTACACTTTGGTTATGCTTCTGTGTTGTGTAATGTTGGGATGAATCACTGGAGCACAGAAGTATATGGAGTTCAGCGTGTTTATTAATAGAGTCGTTTTCTGCATGGTTTTAAGCGTAGTTAGAGCTTGGCCAAGCCTTTTGAAGGCCGAGGGAAGCTCAAATTGATTGACATCATGTAATAACCATGTAATAGGTGCATGTTGTTTGCCTTTTTAAAAGCAAATTGTCTCAAATCACTACTGTTAAAATGATGTATTTTTTTAAATTGCCTCAAATAATTTAAAGGCAAATCTTGGGGCTTCTATAGAAAACTAAGATGTGAGAGGAAGAAAAATGTTCTCTGCGTCAGCTATGATTCTTTGTCCTTGGCCTGCCACTTCAACTTTACTGCTCCTCATTGTCCCTCCCTCTGATTTAGGAAATGAGGAGTTATCTGTCTTTGCAGAGATTGCTTGTAAGTGTGAGGTGAAGGATGATTTGTCAATAAAAATATTATCTTCCTTTATCTTTTCATTAATCCGGGGAGTAAGTAGTAGTATTACTGAAGATTATTATCTTTGGGTTGACTGATGATAGCATAATTTCTTTTTGAAATGTCTCTGAAGGAGCAGAAGGAAGCACATAGAAGTGTCTAATTACTGGTGGTTGTTCTTTGTTTGCTTTTATTTTACCTACCATGGACAACAGAATGGATACACCCCTCTTCACCAAGCTGCTCAACAAGGCCACACTCACATCATCAACGTCCTTCTCCAACATGGGGCCAAGCCCAATGCCATTACCACTGTAAGTCTGCGAAGTGCCAACAGGGAATTATTTCCCTGGACAGTTCTGTCCTTTACTTTCTTAGGGCTCGAGAGAAAGCCTTTGTTTTGGTGAAAGTATTCCTCATACAGCTGGGTATTAGATGTGTAAATCTAACTTCTCTTCCTTATCCTCTTATGGTAGCTCAGATCAGAGGTTATTGTGCCTTAAGCTAAATGTGAGATGAGGAAACTGGTTTCTGAGCTGCAGGGTCAGGCTGGCTACAGCTAGTTGTGCTGTGCTTGTTCAGTTGCCCTCTGCCTCAACACTGTTCTCTGCAAATTGATACCTTTTCCATAAAAATTAAGAGGATCTTGGAACCTCAGATTTTTTTAAGATTTAGACCCAGATTTCTGTCCCTCTATCCACTGGATCTGTTTCAGGTTCTTCCTGAGTTTCCTGATGTTAATGTCTCCTCAAAGACCGTCAATAACCTCTGGCACGGCTCCTTCTCCACAGTCAGCCAGCAATGCAACTGTCCTATTTCGTGTTGATGCTGTTATTAGTCACCTCTAATTGGGTAATCTTTAACATGCAGCCAGAATGTCCAAAACTCATGTCATTCCCCAGAGTGGATCAAGTTGCTGTGTGCATACATTGTGCACCCTGTTTGCTCCTGGAAGGATCTCACAATAATCTTTTATTTGACGTACATTTTTGTTGTGAGGAGGAGTAGAAGTGTATGTGGACAATACGTCTGTAATCCCCTGTGCCACAAAGAGGGAATTGTCCCTGATAAACATTTAATGGTGTCAACTGGAGGTGAAACTGTAACATTTTAAAATACTTTTTTTTCCAGA
The DNA here is from genome assembly GCA_013401335.1 of Brachypteracias leptosomus. Classification (NCBI taxonomy): domain Eukaryota; kingdom Metazoa; phylum Chordata; class Aves; order Coraciiformes; family Brachypteraciidae; genus Brachypteracias; species Brachypteracias leptosomus. The sequence continues at coordinate 366,110 of VYZX01003152.1, forward strand.
AGAGTCTCTCTGATGTTGTTCATGCAAAATAAAACGTGAACTTCTGCAGACAAGACACGTTCTGTATGGTGAAATTTGAGCACTGAAGGGTTAAAGCATACAGCACTTTTTTTCTTTGGACTAGCAGGCAGATGTAAGTGTGTTGTGTTGCTATGGTAATCAGGACGATAGTCTTAAAGAAGTTACAAAGACAGAGTCAGATGTAACGGTAAAAAAGCAGTGATTTTCCTCGGCTGCTGCCTTGTTTTGGATGGAAATGCTGGCTCATGCAGTGTGGAGAGTGATCTCATTGGTTCACATCACAATCCTCCCTCTCATCGCGCTCACTCTCCCCTTCTCTCCTTTCTCTTCAGAATGGTAACACTGCCCTAGCTATTGCGAGGCGCCTGGGATATATCTCAGTGGTCGATACGCTGAAGGTTGTAACGGAGGAGATCACTACCACCACAACTGTGAGTTGCAGATGCGTTAAAATGTCTCTCTCTTCCTTTATTCAGAATGTTGTCTTTCCCTTCTTCCCTCAGGCTCTCCCATGTATCTCTTTCCTTTTTTTGTTCTCTGGCTTTAGCCCCTTCCTTTTTGTTGGATTTTTGCAAAAGTGCTACAGTGCTTTCGGTGTATCTTTTAAGCCTGTGGAAGTGTGTGCAACACAACAGGCTTCTCTGAGTGAGGTAACAATAGTCTGTGTGCATACAGATGGAAAACAACTAGTCAAAAACAGAGTAAAACTTTTTTCTAGATATGGGTCTGAGCTGCAAAGCCAAACTTTCCAGAAGTTCGTGCATTGTCGTTTAGATCCTGTCCTGTTTCTCTTCTTGTCTCTCCTTTTCTGTCCTCACATTTCCACACTTGTGACACCTCTTGAGGCTCAGCCATTGCAGCACACCACAGCCAGCTTCTCAGCGTTTGGACTGGACCTGCTGTGGACTAGTGCCAGGCTTAATGGCTCTCACTAGATGGCTCTGAATCACATCAGTCATATTTTTACTCAAGTCCCTTTCAGCTCACAGATCCTGTTTTTCCAAAATGCGCAAGAATCTTTCCTTACATGCTCAGTCCTCTCAATCCTCCACGCTCTTGGTAGTCTGTATTTTGACTTCAGGGTTTGTGAATAGTATGTGCTGAACATCATCAAGGCGGTGCTGTTCCTTTAAGACAGGAAAAACAGATACATTCTGACACTCTGGGAGGGGAATGTTTTCTCTTCTTGGACTCTTACCTCCCATTTACAAGTATTTTAGCAGGTAGGAAGGGAGAACATTAGAAGTAGTGCATCATTTCAGAAATTAATTTAAATGAAAATTTCTATTACTGCATATTCTCTTGAAACACTATTGTAAGGTCATGGGTTTTGGTTTTTTTTATGCAGGAAAGATTAACAGTCTAGAAAGCCTGTCAGATCTAGGTGTCATTTAGGAGCTCAGAGTCATAAAAATCCACAGATTACTTAGAAGATACGACCAATCAGGGAGAGCCTTAGAGGAGAGGAAGAAATCCAGTTTCTTCTAAAGAAATGGGAAAATAATTTAAATTTTGTCACATGCTGACAGCAGCTCCCACAGATATTAACCGAGGAAGATGGAATAAAAGTAACATGGCATAAGGTTACAAATAGAGTGAGCCATAATTTATTAATGACCTGCAAAGATCAGACTGAGTCAGTTTTTGGACAGGGAATTCCAGCATAATTCCAGAAGTCTCTTAATAAAGACTGCATGTTTTTGTTGTTATTTATTTTGTGCTCTTGTTTAGTCATACAGCAGCACATCACACATGTACATGCATAAACATATATGTATCTTTCCATGGATTTAGAAAAATAGAACTTAGGTAAAATTCATTGAGAAACTTTAGCTCTTTTCAAAAGTACATTTTTTTTTAGTCTCAAGTGATGCCTTTACTGTTCTCTGTGCTGTGTCCTGGCACACTTTTTCCATTTATGCCCGATATAAGTCATAACTTCCTTTCTATTGTACGTTTTGTTGCATTGTGGAGCCTTGTACCTTGTCACATGTAAGTATTAGATGCTTTATGATAGCAGGGATTACATGAGGAAAAGATACCTGTGAGTTATTTACTTTGGATAAATGTTTCTTTAAACTTTGAGGGTAATGGATTTTTCTACCAGATACCAGCTGCTTGGGGTTTAGGACTGAGTCAAATGCTGAGCCTTACTTGCATAGTTGACCTCTAATGCTTGCGTGTAAGAGCAATCTGAAAGCTTGAACTGTGGTTGTGTACAAAGCACTGCTTTTTAAAAGTCACGTGGGAACCCTCCATAGACTCAGCAGATTTTTCAGCTCTGAGTTTTTCTGGATCTTGTACCTTAGGGATATATACAATATAAACCTCTGGTGGTGGCGTTCATGCTGGGGAATGTCCATTAAATAAAATTTAGAACGAACCCTAAAAAGCAGGGATAAATAACAGGCACTCCCTGCAATAAAGTTCTCCAGATGGTGAGGTCAGTGTTGCCAAACCAGAACAGAGCATTTAGCACTGAGGAAAAGGTGCTGTCACCATAGCTACTTCATTCTCTGAGGCTGTCGCTGGGTGATGCATGGAGGATGTTAGACAGGCTGATGCTTTATTGATATTCAAGTCACTGCCATTTGAGATGAGGAAAAGATCTCCAGTGCCAAAGCCTTTGGTCTAACTTGGAACAAATTTTCCTCTTACTTGCATTAGTGTGATTATTAGTGGAGCCACATGAATATAAAGCAATAGAGAGAATTAAGTGCACTTAACTTTTACTGACAGAGTATGATGAGTAGGAAATAAATCAGAATAAGCTGAACTTTCAAAAGTTTGCTATGCAATTAAGTTTTGGGGTATTTATACAAACAGGCATAATCTTCGTGTGGACAGATGAATATACGAGGAGCTTTGAGGTTGTTTACAGTATACTGAGGTTGAGTAAGTAGTTGCTGAACATACGTATAGGCTTATATACCTGAATTATTCTATGCCACCAGATGAAAATCTGGCCTTGCAATGGAAGTCTTAAATACAGAAGTCTAAAATAAAGTATGTCATTCTTAGTGGCACTAAACAATAGGGAGTTTGAGAAATACACGTTGAGCTCTTTTCAGAGTGGGCCATTCACGGGGCTAGATACAGATTTCAACATATGTGACATTATTAATATGCCTACAATTAAAAAAAATCTAGTATTACATTAAAAGTTCATTTCAAAACTTTTAATTCACAACTTCTGTTGGGAATTGATGTAGAATTAATGACTTGCTGAGTTCAATGTTCCAGAGGTATCATTACAAATTTTTTTGTTCTTCTGAAACACGCACACAGACAAACCCACAGAGAAACTTTCTTGATTCTGTTTTCCAAAACTTTGTTTCAGTTGTTAAATTGTGCAATAATTTTCTCTGGCTGTAAGGAAAATGAGGAAGTAAATAAAGTATCACCACTTCTCTGTAAATAATAATTTCAATCTGGCCTTGGGCAGAGGCCAGATTGTTATTATAAAGGGGCTTGTTAAAGCCAATTTATGAATAAATGGATATCATGCTAACTAAAGCTTAGTTACTAGGGTCTGCAGATCTAAGTGTCAGCATCACCTGAATGGTAACATCCTCCCCATCTGTCATTGGGCCTTTGTCACCCCACTGCTGCCTGACATTTCTGTCTGAGGAGAGCTGTGGGAATGCAGGGGGGGGAAAGTCAGACATATTGGTGGAGGTATTTGGTGAATATAAACTAATTTTCAACCCAGAACATATGTTATGAAAAACACTGCAACAGAACTAGTTCATTGTTCTGAGGCATGGGTATGAGGGGATTCAGGAGGCCTAATTGGATTGCCATTTGAAGCAAAGGGCAGTGCTCTTTCCCTGTACATAAGGAGGGTGAGCTCAAAACTGCTGTCACAGTTAATTATATTTCAAAAGTGTAAAGCAGATTTTTGAAACAAATTTCCAAAGTAATTACACTGTTGGTAACTTTGTTATTTATGGAAATGTAGTATCTTACAATAATCAGGAATGTTATCTGTGTCAGTTTGCTAGAAATAGAGAAGCGTGAAACAGATTTGGGAAATACTAAGTTTTGTGCAATAAAAACTGGTTGTCAGTGGGCCTTTTCCCAGAAGCATATTGCATGAGGGACTGGGGATTATCCCTCAGATTGTACACACTTTCGTTACTTCTGCATCTACTGCTAATTTATGCTTGATAGATACCATCCACAGTGGGGGGCGAGGAACTACCTCAGTAGGAGTTTCTCAAGACACATGGCCTCCTGACATTCCTCTCCCTGCCAAAGGGGCACATCTGCTCCTGCATACCTTAAAGGGCAAGGTGCTGACACCCCTCCAGAGCTCCCCAGTTCAGTTGACTGGCTGCAGATGGGGGTGGAGCCAGGGAAACATTTATTTTCCTGGTGTGACTAAGGCTGTTCCGATCACTGCTCTTTTTTATGTCTTTGGCATTTTGGCTCTTGTCTCGTAACACACTGATGGGTTTCCTGATGACAACTTTGTCACACCTTGCACTTCCTACAATTTCTCTCATTATGTTATTCATCTGCTTCTCCAGTATGTATCTTAATATCCCTAGTCTTGATTCAGCACCCTTGAACGTCTTCTGTTTCCTCCTGGAAGACGTTTATAAAGAAAAAAATTCTGTAAAAAAAAGTCTTCCAGTGTTCTACTCTGTGCTCTCATGCTTAAACAGTGTCCTCAGTCCATACTTGCCTTACGTCACCATATTTTAAGTTTTTAGGTGCACAAAATATACCAGAATCTTCCAATAACATTTTTTTTCCTGATATATACATGATTTGGGGGAATATACCTGATATATGAAAAGTATATCATTAATATGCAGTGTAGTCACTTGAGGGGGTGGGGGGGAGAAATGTTTCAAGTGATCTGTGTAAATCCTTCACATCTTTTTTTAGTTTAAAAATTTCACATCATTCATAACCTCATTTCCAAATGTTTTACGATTTAATAATTTCCATATGCCACATACAACTTTCTGAAGCTCTTCTGTAGACATTACCTAATTCATTTTAAAATCATCTTGGAAACACTGAGCTGAATTGTTCTACGTGCACCATTTATAAATAAATTTCCTGAGAGCTTTCTTTTCTTTTATTCCTCTGGCCAGCTCATTATCTTTATTTTTTGTACTTTCCTGCCAGAGTAAATATTACCATATAGTGCACTGAGAATGGGAACTTCTGGAGTAAAGATGAAAAATAAAGTTAGGGGAAGGGGAAAGACATTATAAAATGTCTCAGCAGATCCCACTGCTGTTGCTGTAGAAAATATCCTGCTGTAAACTCTGCTGCTTCTTTTGGTGTTTTAATTGGATGATTCTGTCTTTGCAGACTGTAACAGAGAAGCACAAGCTAAATGTACCTGAGACAATGACCGAGGTCCTGGATGTTTCAGATGAAGAAGGTGAGCAACTTTGCTAAGTTTCTGTTCCATATCACTTAGGTAACCTGTAATATGGGTTGAAGTACTGCTGAAGTACTTTAACATCTTCATTTTGCAGTACTTGAAATCACGTTCCATGTAATGGCCTTTTTTTAGTGATGTAGGCATTTGAATCATGCTAAAAGTTGACCTAAACCAAAATCCTGAATCCCTACATCTTTTTCAGAAAAAGCATATCTGAACCAAATCAACAAATGAGAACGTTTCCCAACTTCGGATTTTAACATTTTAATGTGGAGTTGTCCCAAAGCTGGATTTGACCCTCCCATAGAGAGGAATTTGAGCAGTGATTTTTTTCTTACCAGTGCCACCTATCTCAGATACATATATCTCAGAGTTCTGCCTAAGCAGAAATATTTGTGGAAGCAGATGTGTAAGATGGAAGGTGAGGAGACTGTTCCCTTGAGGGAGCTTTTGGAACGCACGAATCATGGATACATGTGGCATGCTAATAAGTTTGGCACTTGGGTTTCAGAGCCTATTGTATGTACAGACAGGAGGCATATGTTGCACCTCTTAGCTAAGTCCCAGGAAAATTTCTGTGAGTTAAGGAAATGGCTAAAAACATCCCTTTCCAAAAGTTCACAGATGACTTCTTACGAATTTTAACCATAACGGCATCTGGTAAATATACACACATTTGCAAGGACTTTCTAACTCCTTTTTTACTCTTGACAATATTAATTAATATTACAGTATCTTACATATGCCATTTTATAGTTAGTATTATCTCGTGCAGATAGTTTGCAGAGTAGACTAATGAGAGTAGGCTAATTACAAAAAGTTCTTGGGATTTAAGAACACGGGTTATATACAGAGTTAGGGTTTTTTTCTTTAACAAAGAACACAAATGGTCCTAAATGGAACTGGAAGTTAATGACACTCATGTTCCTAAACTGCCTGTATTACTTTTTGAACTGGAATTTATGCTGATAAATGACTTACACTTTTGAGAAAATACAACGTTTAGGCACCAGATACTACTTTTTTTTTTCATGCTTGCAAAGCCACAAGTGAAAGCAAACAAGTGTGATTAAAAATAAATTCTTGTCTGCTGCATCGTGATCCATGAAATTCTTTCTCTCGGGCATGTTTTTGCTACATTTTCTGTGAAAAACATTCAACTACTTCTGTAATTACTGTGATAAAAGGCCTTTAAATTGCTTATAGCCTTCTGTTCATTTTGTTGAATTTTCTCCCAGTCCTTTGAACGACCATTCAACCATCTTTAAATCCAGAAAGCCTAGGATGTCTTTCTGCTTCTACAGGATTAATACAACGTTGTCCTTTTTCTCAAACCAATTTCTGTGTTGTGCAGCCTTTAAACACTCTGATGACGAGCGCTTCAGTGATGGTGAAGCCTATAATGGCACAGGTGCTGTTAGCAGAAGTTGGTGGAGTAAGGCTTACTAACTTTCTCTTTTTGGTTAACTCAGATTGGTTTATTTGTTGTGTTGAAGCAACATGACTTTGCTTTAATCTGAGTGCCTAACACTACTCCTTTCCATTGCTTTTGAAGGGTGGCTGGGTGTGTGTTTCCCGAAAGGTGGGAGGAAGAAGGGAAGCCAGAAAATCCAAGATTTATTACCTGTATTTTGAATGTGTTGGCAGAACTTGCTGCGGCCATCCAGCATGACTAATGCTGTACAGTGCTTTGAGTTAACATTCTCTGCTTTCTGTTACCACCTGACACCTACTGGTAGTCAATAGCCAGCAGATAACAACTTCAGTTCTCTGGCATGTTGCTGCTGGAGGCTCACCTCAGCACTAGTGCCTCTGTGATCCTGCTGCAGGTTGCTCATGGTTAAAGCACTTCATGCCATTGTCCTTGTAAAATCTGTTTCTATAGGCAAAACGTTCAAGATGTTTCGAAAATTCCTCAGGTAGATGGTAGTTGTCATAGGCACTTAAAATAGCTGGGGGCAGGAAGACTACAGACTTTTTTTAATGGAGAGGATGAATGTTTTAGTGATGGTATGGTCTTTACAAGAGGCTAGCAACAAGGTTTCTGTAGTGCTGTGTTCTTGGCCGCCTTAAAGTGACACAAAATGCCCTGAAATAAATGGCACAGTAAACCTGCCAGCTGCAATTATATAGTTATAAAGTTGAACACAAGAACAGTGCTTGAGCAAATAACTATTTCAGGTCTCAGTGTGGAGCTTATTCATCACAGGTGATCAGTATTTTGCATTTCGCCTCAGAAGCAAAATTGTATGCTGTTACATTAATAACATAGTATTCATATTCCTCAAATTCAAGTGCAACATCCAGTCTCAGCAGTATAAAATAAAGGACCATATAATCTATCAAAGAGCTTGGCTTGCTATGTAAGGTCCTGCTCTGGGTAGCCTATTTTGAAATATTTTGAATGGACTGAGAGTCCCACTAAGTCTTTTTTAACTTTCATACAGCTTTTTAAAGTTTATCAATTGTGTTATTATTCAGAATGCTATACTTTTATACTGTACCCCAAAAAAAATCTTTCCTTCAAACAGAACCAGATTATCATTTTTTTATTGAAAATTGTATTTGATTTGCTGGGTTTTTTTAAATTTGATTCCTTTTTTTTAGGTGATAACTGACTAGATGAAGTTGGATTCATAAGCTTTTGTGCAGGGATCAAGGAAGAAGTGAAAAAAGGGAAACTTCGTAGGCTAGAAAAAATGTGATTATAGAAAAATGCTACTTCATCTGCTGCAAGCCTGTGACGTGGTCTTACATGTGTCAGATACCCTATGGCATTAGTAAGTCTTTCCTGCTTTGTGACCATCAGGATGGTTTTATTGAGCAGGTTATTCCTAGAGCACAGAAATGCACACGTGTGTTACAGCTGCTTTCTTGGTGCTATACTCTACCAGGAAGACTATTTAAGGATAGTGATCCATTGTTACCTCCTCAGCCCTCTGCACATTGCAGACATCATACAATTGCTGTTCAGAAGGTGATGGCCTGATCTTGCAAAACAGATTAAAAAGTGCTTCTCCTTAAGGATGGGGGTTACACCACAGACTCCCCCAGGCCTAGCTGCTAAGTGATGTGCTCTCTGAAGCTCGGACCAGTGCCAGCAGAAATGCTTTGTGTGGGTAGAATTGTGCCACAGAACCTGTGCATTTTTATCATTGTATCTGGGTCAGCTGTTCCTATTGCTGCAAAGTTTAGTTCCCTTAAAGCCACAAAAGCAGCAATTTGCACCCAACAGGTACTTAACAGCAGTAAAGGGCAATTACTGCAAAGCATCTTGTGAAATGTATTTTACTTTTGCCTACAGAATTAGTGGAGTTAAGCAGAAGCAGATGTTTCTGGTAGGGCTGAGTTAATATAGACACACGGGAAAATCTAGAAAAGGCAGGAAGGTTTTTTTTTAATTGTCCCATATGTTAATACTGGATGAGGAGCATGTTGCTGTTCCTCTGTACTCGTTCCATGCGCTATTTTCGTGGCAGAAGAACTGTACAAACTGCTGATGGTTTCTCTTTGTGACTCCCATCTGAGATAGGACAGTAAATGTAGGGCTGTATATAGAGGGTACAAGACCTACCAGTAAAAGAGGTTATCAAAGAGCTCATTGGTGTCTGGGCCTCCTCCTCATCTCGTGCTCTGTTTTCAGTCCAGTTAATTTCCAAAAGCTCTGGTTTCACTGTCTCTTTGAGACTAAGTTCTGGCTGCTGCAAGAAGTCATAGCTCTAACCACACTTTCCCACATCCTCTGTTACATCAACAGAAACATTTCACCATGTGGTGAACCCACCCAAAGAACTGATCTGTCTGAAAATTAATCTGTTTGTTCTGACAAGTTAGTCTTCAGCCAGGCTACTTTTGCAGGCAGAAGGGACTAGAAAGGCTGAAGTGGAAGGTGAGACACCTTTNTTGCTCTCCCTTCATGACTGTGCCTCAGTGACAAGGTGGCAGATCTGTGATCTTAGATTCCAGAAAGCAATTCACAGCTAATCCATACCTGATTAAGTCAGATTTCTAATTAGAAAGAAAAGATCCTTTCTGTCATTGAAAAAAGCTGGTTTCAGTGTAAACAATGTTTTCCACTGTAGAGAAA
>VYZX01003152.1:397026-423773 GCA_013401335.1 Brachypteracias leptosomus
AAGTAAAATTATAAAGAAAGAAAGAATGAAAGAAAAAAGTACATCTTTGTAACTCCACAGTCTCATTTTCTGTCACTGTCAGGTTACTGGTTGTAAGGATTTCCACAGAGACTGCTTAAATTATTTTGCTTTTGTTTTAATGTGATTTTCATTGCATTATACTTACTCTGTTTTTTCAATAAATTCAGTAAAGCAAAATAGTATTAGCAGTCTAGACTCACGTAATCTTATGCATTAAACAATTTGATTTAAAAACATATTTTTTTCTTTTGTAACCATCTTCCCTATTTGTGTTATTTCTCTCTCTCCTTCATTCTTTTTCATACGCTTTCGTTAGCACCATGCCCAGGTAGGTATTACATGGCATGAAAACATGTTGTCTCTCTGTCCTGTTACGGCACCTGTCTCTGCTCATCCATTTTGGAGGCCTGCTGTGTGCTGCAAAGGTGATTTGGAGAACTAAACAGATGACCACTGCTGTGGTCTCACATGAGTATGAGATGTCGTAGTGAATACTGATCCAAAAGTTCTCTCCGTCTAGAAAGGTCACAGTATGACATAGCCTCTGTCCCACAGAAACTTCCCTCAACAGATACGGTTAGCAAGGATCAGGGAAGTTGTGCTAGGTCCTTCCATCACCATGCTGCTGGGAAGGGTAGCCATTTTCCCTCTCCATGTGAAGAAACAATGGTAGAATAAAGCCCAGAGAGAATGGACTGCACTAGCCAGATTCTCCCTCTGGATATTGAGAGCCAAGAGCTGATTGGGGCCGTTTCAGATCACTGGTATTTGGAAAGACTCCATTTCATTATAAGTCCCTTCCACCTTTCTGCTCTATGACAGCTGTGAGGAAGGCTTTAAATAGGGGAACATTTTCAAGGCTGATTTGTACAGTTTTTAATAATACCAGGTTCTTTTCCCAGCTTCTGAAACAACTCACACTTCCCACAACAAGAGATACGCTCAGCTGGACTAGAGCTTGGTAGAGCTCTGTCTAGGCTGGCAAGTGGATGTGTACTGCAACATGGTTTCCCAGACATGGGAGAAATCTGGCTAGAGTATGCTGCTTTTATCTCCTGGATGCACTTGGGCTTTATTCAGAGGAGGCAGGTGATACATGTTCATGTGTTACCTAACATGGGTAAGATACACCCTTAGATTTAGGAGCTTTGTAGCATTCCTGGGTTCCACAGCTCAAGTCTCAGGGGCTGAGTAGAGTGCTATTGACCCCACAACCCCTGCGGCTTAAGATTCATCAACCAGATTTGGAAAGAATCTGTATTTAGACATGAGTTTTGTATCTGTGATTTAGATTTGGGATTTTACAGGATTCCTGAAGACTTATTAAAATAAAAAACAACGACATCTGTTCAATGCCACTACTCTTCCATAACTGGACTGTTATTTTCAGTCAGTCTCAGAAGTGTAGACTCTTTAACTACTGGTTTGCTCTTCATTTAGCTAGTACAGCACAGAGAAGAGGGGCAGTGTCTTCAATCTCTAGTTTAGAAATTAAGTGTAGTAGAAAATATAAACTTGTGATTTACTGCAGACAAATCTTGCACATTCCTGCCTGTAGCTAAAGTCCATACCCTCGATGTATTGGCTATTTACTGGAACTTACATATAGGTACTACATAGTGGATATGTACTGGGCTGTATGTAGTGGTGGTAGTAGCCGTGCCAGGTGCTTGCAGGAGAATATGGACAAAATCACCAATCAGAGCTAGTATATACTTTGTTTCATTCAGCATCTATCCAGGACATGACTTTAGCTGACTAGCAGAACCTGCAGCTTGGATGGTGACCTGTTACAAGCATTGCATGGCGCAGCAAAGCAGCTCTGAAAGTGTCAAAGGCTGGAACGAGTAAAGGATAATGATGGCAAATGGGGTCTGCTACTGGGGCTTATTTTGCAACCAAAGAACAAAAGTCCTCTTGTTATGAACAAGCAAGGTGTACTCTGTCTACCCAATTCACACTACAGTCTTTAACCAAAATACTCTTCAGTCTGGATTCCGTTTAATAACCTTTTTCTGAAATGGTATATGCAGACAGTTAGGGGGAACTTCTGTCCCTATTGAAATTTTGATGGTTGTTTTAATGGAATCAGGATTTCATTCCAGAAATGCCTAATTCCAGTAATAACAGCCTTACATGTCTCACCTCTTCCACTGGTCTGAGTGAAAGACATCGCATGACATGTAAGGGAGATTATTTAATACAGGTTTTGTTGGTTTTTTTTTCCTCAAGACTTTCCTAAGGCTGATATTTGTGTAGTACGTATCTTTGCTTTCAGTTTTGGACAATCCATCTGGTATGTTAAGTAGGCCATTTGTATAAGTCTATGATCAATGGCATTGAATATTCTTCAATGTTATATATTTCTAATAAAAATAAGGTAACTTTGCTTCCAAAGATGGATTAAAAAAATGATTCAGTGAATGTAGCTATTGTTTCAAAAGGCTGGCTGGTCTGAGTCAGATGGGAAAGTATAATTTCCAACAAGATATATGCATTTAAAGCACTGGAATCTCATGTCCATAATGTACACATGACTGTTTTATTGCTAACTGCTGAAGATGAATGATCCCCTAATATCTAGAGAAATGGCCTATTGTTCTGGTGTGGTGTGTTAGCCATTATGAGTGCTACTCAGGGGTGTGTAAGCCATGAAAAGAAAGCTGCTTCCTTCAGTTATATGTGCAGTATTTCTCAAGATACAGAACAACATCACAGAGTACACATACAACATCTGGAGGTGGTGGATCTGTTTTTAAAAGTCAGTATTGTAATACTGCTGCTAGTAAGTATTTAAAGGACAAAAATAGTGCTATTGGGTAGCAGAAACCCCGTTTACCTCAGTCCGTCCTTCTGTGGTGTCTTACTTGTCTTTTTTTTTGCTTTGTGCTGGTGGATGCTGCAGTTACATCCTGAGCCAGTGCTTGGAAGCAGCTTATTTACTGCCTTGCCTCTCTCATTGCTACAGCAACCAGTTTTGTGTAGAGCTGTGTGTACTTACAGAGAAATGAGTGCTCGCATTTGGACCGCCTCTCTAAAGATGCCGTTGGCATACAGAGGAAAAAATTTGTTTTACACAGGAGCTTGCGGCTGGCCACAATTCACCTTGCTGTGTGTACCTTCCAGGGGACACTGTCAAGCTTACTTCTTCACAGTTTTGAGGGGAGAGAGTAGATCATAACAAAGCTTCACAGTCATTTCAGCTTTTCTTCAGATGTTAGCATTCTGGTTTTCCGTAGGGGTTTGCTTGCGTGATGTAGCAAGAGAGAGAACTTCTCCAAAGAGCCTTACCTAAAAGAAATTCATGCTCTTTATTTTAAGGAAACTATCATGCCACAAAGCCAAGTATAAAGTACTTGTGAGTATAAAATCAACTGTCATCTCAATTAATCTCTAACAAATTTTGAAGCAAATAAAGTCAGCCCAAAGCCTTTGTGGCCCTTGGTCAGAAAGGCAGCATCACACAGATTTGTAAAGCTCTGGTTTTCCCCCCCATGACTATTATGTGCTCCCCCTGGAAGCTGCATCATATTGCTAATAGCACGCTTTTTTCATTCTCCCACTCCATCTATCATGCCACCTTTCCAACATCATCTGTACTGCTGATACATTGCTATGGCATCCCACCAACTACCAGCCTGCGGTCCTTCAGTTCAGACAGGTCCCACACGCTGAGCCATGCCTCCTACCTGAGGGACAGTGCCATGATCGACGACACGGTTGTCATCCCCAGCCAGCAGGTAAGCACGTTCTCTTAGGTTCAGTTTTTGGTGGGATAAATACAAAAAGATTACAGTTTAGATACATGTCATGTGTGCCACTTTGTTCATTTTAAATCTCTCTTATTGAATTATCTCTGATTTTCATTGATATTTAATGGCGTATTGCGCTGTGCAATATTAAACTCTATTAAAACATAAATGGATAGGCTGTGTAAATACAGTACAGGGACTGTCTTTATAATGCTCTCCATTTTAACTGAATTTTGAATGACACGTAACAAGCATCGGACTAAATATTCAGGTGATCTAATGAACTGAAGGCCATTGTCCTCAAAGATACTATCCTTGCTCATAGTTAAAAAAAAAAACAAACAGACAGATTTAAGAAATGTCACTTTGGTAAATCACAGTATCCATTTAACAAGGACCACTAACGTGATTACTTGGAGCAAGTACAAAATGTTACAATAAGGGCTTTCTAATTTCTTAATGCTATTATTACTCCTCTGTTTTCTTTCTAAAAAAAAGTTCAGATGCTTTAGGCACTACTATGCAAAATACATCTTCTTGTTGTTTGGCTGATTAATTGATTTTATTGTAGTAAAAAGGAGGGTTTTTTGCTTACCAAGGTAACAACTCTGGCCAAAGAAGCTGAAAGGAATTCATATCGCTTAAGCTGGGGCCCTGAAAACTTGGACAATGTGGCTCTTTCTTCCAGCCCTATTCATTCAGGGTGAGTGTATCAATTAGCATTGTACTAAAAAAAGGGAAACAGATTACCTGCAGCTTCAACTAATGCTTAACTAGGAATTATATTTTAATTCCTTGCCTCTTAGTGCTGTCAATAAATTGTTATGATCTCTTAAGCTCTGACAGTGCTAGTGAAGTAATTTAGGTAAGCACCAACCCTAGTGTTTTTCATGATTACTGAAAAAAGAAACCAAGGATTTTAAATGACACAAACTGTGTAATAGACAAGCAACCTAAACATCACGTGTTTTACACAGACTTGGCCCCTATCTTCATGTATTCCCACAACTGACTCTTTGTGAGCATCTGCCTTTAGGCAAACTCATTGAAAGGTCAAAATGCAGGCCCAGCCCAATTCATACTTATAAAACATATCCTGCTTGGCCTCAAAATCTGTAAGAGTGCTTTTCTTTGAGTGCTCTGACTTAGAGTGTTTGAAGTAATTTCTTTCTTTTCACTGAATTCTACACTTGTGTCCTGCTGCCAGATTTAATGGGACACATACTCATGAATCTGTAAGAAACTGAGGTCACACCTTGTAGGTGGCATGGCTGCACATCACAAGCAGAAAGATTTTTTCGTTAATCTCAAACGAGTTTGCACCAGTCTTTACAGTATCTTTCCAAATATAACTCTGGAATCCCTGCCTAGACAGGCAGTCCTGGTCTAGAAGAGGAATGGTAATTGTCCTAACTGTGACTGCAAATTGACTGATTTTTGACATATAGGAGACATTTGTTAGCTGGTAGCAGGATATTTGGCTATGACCAGTGCTGTTTGGATTTGCTCTTCTTGAGCTCTGAAACTAACAACTTAAATGAAAATACTTAATGTGCACAGTGTGTATGTGCTTTTATATGTGCCAGTACATGAGCTTTAAAATTGTCTTGATGATTTATTCTAACCCTGACTAGTTTACAGACTTTTTCCAAAGGATGTATTACTTTTCACTTTCAGAGAGGTAGGTCTTTCAGTGATTTCAGAGGATAAATGAAATACTTTCCAGAAGAGTGGCATTTATTTCTTGGATGTGCAATCATTTTGTGGTTTTCTTTTTTAAAAAAGTAGTGATATTTAGATCTTCCTGTATGACTAGGATCTTAGTGGTAGGATTAGAATATCTGATTTAAACGAGAACAGCGCTCTCAGAAGCTTTCTATGAAATAGTGACATTTAACCTGACAGAAATGATGTACTTTTTATACATGCCAACTAACTTGCCACTCAATATTGTAATAAAGAAATGATCATAATGATTACTCAGCCTTTGGAAAAGACTGTACAACACTGCATTTTTATCTTGCTTAGATTTGTCCAAGTCATTAAGTTTTCATAAACTGTTGGGGTGCAGCTTGTTTTCATCTCTTTTTTTATGAGAATACATTGACTACTAGAGTTTTGCTTGCAAGACCTTATTTTAGAAGGGAAACATCAGCAAAGTATTGGACACTAACTTACTTGGTACAGATGGTCTTAATTTTGGATTCTGTGCAATCCAAGGAAAAAATGGCACTATTTCCTGCACTACTTCGGTGCCTAACCCCAGGTTGTTGTTGGGTTCTTCCCATTGTAGGGAAGTGTTTCTGTGGATCGCAGTGTAACACCTCCAAGGAAAAGGATACATTTATAGAGAAAGATTTCACTTGCAGCATTCAGACGTTGCTTGACAGTATCATATTCTTATGTCTCTGTCACCCACAGTAGTTAGGTGTGAATGGTAAAGGTAAGGGTGACTGTAAGATTTTAAAGTAAAAATTATGTGCAAAATTATGTTGTTCTCATATCTGGGTTCTGGTGATACAGTGAAAAAAAAATCCACAATTGAGTTGTATAGATTATATTTCTCAGGACTTTACTGACAAATATGTAAAGGTATGGTAGATAAGAGGAGAGGCAAATCTGACAGATTGTCAGGAACGTGGCACTGTGAGGAAGGAGCTTTGTGTTCATGCTTTGATATTAATTTGCATTTGTGTTCTAGAGCAAGATATGTAGAGCTCTGCAGTATTTCCAATTCTGACTTGCTCACAGAAAAACTCATATTTAATGAAAGTTACTGATTTCTTTTGTATAATTTGATACTATTTGACTGGTAGATTATCCAAGTGAATCAGTTCTTGTATCTGACAAAATTAAACAGCCGGGATATTATTAGTGAACTTACCTTTCTGGAAGTTGTTGCTTCCATCAACAAAAAAGAGGGAGTGGGCAGCTCGAACTGTGACAAATAATGTGAATTATCATTCTTAGCTGCATGTCTGCAAAAAAGGAGGCTGGATCCTTGCTAACAAGGTAAACAAAATACATTTCAAGTGTTGTATTTTGAATCCAGAATATTGTCTTCTCAATGTGAGATTAATTTCCTGGAAATAGTTATGGAAACAGGACCTGGCAGCAACCAGCTGATAGTCATCCCTAAAATCTGAAAGTCTAAATTATGCTGTAGCCTTTATGACCTTTATACAGAAAGTTACAATAAGGAAAACCAGCAGCTGCGTTTCACTCATAGCAAATCGCTGTTTCTGTCGCGGGAAGAAGGATGGCAACGGAGAGACGTAAATTAAAAAGCAAGATCAGAAAACTAACTGGCCATGTGACACATTACAAAGAGCCTAAACAGGTCATGGAAGTTTGAAATTTGTCTTTGTGTTGTACAGAACAAAAGGAGGACAAGAAACATGTTGGAATGAAGTGGCAGAGTGAAGGACAGAATATATTGATAGGAAATTCAAAGAAAAGAAAAGAATGATTATATTGCGTGAACAGAAAACCTGACCCTTTGATAAACCATGGTCCAAACTTTAGCTGAGGATATCTAAACCACGCAGCATTTCCCCTGATCTGGTTCTGAAAGTTTTGCTCAGGATCTTACTGTCCATTTTAGGTATCTGACTTCCAGCTTGTGCATGTGTGTAGAGAAACCAGATCACGCTGGTTTAGTGCTGTGGTAGTTGTAAGCTTTGGTGGCCAAGGATGTATATGAAGGCTTATTTTCCATACTCACTCCTACCTTCTCACATGTAATGGATATGCACATGTATGTATATGTTCATGCGTTTAATTTAGAAATCTGTTTCATCTTTTCCAACATTTCAGTATCTCATTTAACTCATTTTTTTCCCTTTCTTTTCCTTTTTGATATTAAATCATCTATTCTGTTGCAGATGCTCTTCTCCATGTCTTGATCATGACAACAGCAGGTGAACTTCTGCATAATTTCTTTCTTTATTACATTGCACTTCTTACCTACCCTATTTATCTTCCTCTCTTACCTCACTTCAGGATGCTTTAGTGTTTTTATAGTGCACATCAACCTAGAGAAAAATAAAAACAACCCTACCCTGACTAACAGTGATAGCCACACATGGCCCTATTTCTCTTCTTACACGGTAGGTGTCTACTTTCTCCCATCTGCTGTGTCCTCTGTAAGAAAATACTGGACACTTGAGAAGTTTGCTGCAAAAACTTCTAACAAAGCTCCCTGTACATTCCTAGATTGCTGTAACCATTGATTTAATTAATAATACATTTTCTCTGTTGGCAGCATGGTTTAATATTATTAAAAGGAAGGCAGAAAACCCCTGCAAATAATCCAGCACAAACCAGGAAAGATAGGTTTAGTTTCAACTCTTACAGTACAATGTAGGCCTTTTATTTCACTTGTCTACATAAAAAATATTGCAGAACTGCTCCCTAGGCCATATTTTCCAAATTGTGCCACCATGTTGGAACTGGTATAATAAAAGCAGAGATGCAGTATATTTAAGTTCTCATGCCACATGCATTTTTTTGTGTGACCTCAGCTAATCAGTGGTTGAATTGCTGGCACATTGCATCCTGCACAGGACACCCGAAGCAGTGCCTTCCCAGAGGAGATTATCTTCACTTGGCAAACTCAGTGTTCATTAGCCCAGTACCTCTTTACCTCCTTTAACATAACTGTAGAAAGGTGAAAATATTCTTAAATACTCAGCTGTACAAAACTACTAAATAGCTAAATAAACCCCCCAACTGCAAACCCATCTTTTTAGGTTGTGTCACTGAATCTCTCTGTGGTTGACTAACACAATGAAAAGAACATTAGCCTAAGTTAATACTCCAGTGGTTTCCTATGTAGGATCATGTTTTTTGTCCTCCTGGAATGTGTATTTTGCCTTGTTTATGTATGGCACAGTTGCAGCCTAATGGCAAGCACCGAGGTAGATGAATGATTTGCTGTTGACTTGAGCAGGAGCTGGATCAAGGCCTTTTTCCTTAATTTCAGACTCTATCAGTTTTCCTTCTCCAGCTGAACGCTTTACAATGGCTGAAGCACCCTGATTGATTGTTTCTGCTTCTTCACACTGTGACTAACACTGAATGCTGCTATCTCCTTGTTTCCCAGTTTCTTTTAAAAACTAAGATGCAGAAAAGTTCTTAAGTGTGTCTACAAAGGATGTGCTCTAGTTAGAGCTTTTTATTGTTTCCTGCTACCTGGTGAGAGCATGTGTGCCTGCCTCTAGCTAGTGTGAAAGAATAACCTTCCCTGACCTGACCGTATGGAAGTGGTGGTGTATTGATTTTGCCTACTCTGGTTTGGTGTGCTCAAAGAGCTCTTGCCTGTTGTATAAAGACACTTGAGGATGCGAGGTTTGCATGGCTCTTCAAGTGCTCCTGCAGAATGAGAAGTGAGTCTGAGTGCCAACATGCTTGCGTCTGCAGCCACCTGAAGCTGAGGCTCTTCTGCAAAGCTATTCACATAACAGTGACTCTTCACAAGTCACTCAATAAGTACCTTCTTCGTTCCCCTCCCCCATGTTGACACATCCATTTTTATTTGCTCATCCTGCTATTATCTTTCAAATGAGCAGAGATACAGAATAAAACCGGCTGAATTACACGTGAATAAAAAGTCAGCAGAAGGAATAACTCAGGCTCAGATCTGAAATACAAGCATTTCATGAAAATCCACCACAACTTTTTGTAAGGGTGATAAATTCAATGGATATATGTTGTCCATGGAGCCATTAGAAAACCCATGGCTGTTTGCTCTCTGTAGAAGGCATGGAAACAGCCTGAAAGATTTAGGGGTCTTTTAGAGATATCCTCAACCAGAAGGATGCTGTAGCCAGTGTTATTTGATATAGTTATGTTTCATAGGACTAGTATGTAGTTTTTAGTTGCTCTAAAATTAAAGAGAATGAAATGTCCTCTCTAATTTATGAGTATTGCTAAATTAGAGGAGAATGGATGATACTTGAGCTAACTGCTAACCATGCATTTAACAGAAGCATGTGTAGACTCCCCTGCAGTTTGTAACTTATTCCTAGAAAAGAATTGCTCTTGTTCTTTATTTTCTCTTAAAAAAAAGAATAATCCTAATTTCCCCTTCTTCTGTTTAGAAGAGAGCAGGCAGTGTTTTTCCCAAACCTAATTGGTTTCATTGCTTTGATTATTCTATTGGACTGTCACTTTGCTATATCTGAGGAAAGCTGAGGATCAGTCCGATCTGCAAGACTGTCAGGTTCAAATGTCTGTGCCATGGATCATTTCTAGCTGCACCTTCAAAACTGGCAGAAAATGAAACTTACTCAAAAGCCGTCTTAGTACTGAGGAAGATCCTCTCTGTTACCCTAGTCACCCTTGACATACAAGTGTTGACTTTTGCTGCATTAACCCATAATCTGCTTTGATTTTGAATCCTCACGTAATTGAGATCTCGGCTCTTGCCATGGGTTGCCAAGATAAAGAGAAGTCAGCGCTGAAGAAAGATGTTTCCCCTGTATATAGTTATTATAGGAAGTACCTTTGAAACCTGTTCTGAAATAGACTTTTGCTGATGGAAAGTACATGTAATATTGATGCATTGCTTGATCATCAGTTCACTTGCTTTGGCTACCTTTGTTTTAAGTGGCTCATGAGAATGTTTTCCTACTTGCCAGCTGTAGAAAAATCTTCTCCTATTGATATTGTTTCCCTCTCCTCAGTTTTATCTCATTTCTCCTAACTGCAGTTAGTCCTTTGTAAGGTTTCCTTCCCCTATTATGCCATTTTTAACACCTTCAGAAAGTTGTAGCTATTATATCAACATAGAGTTTTCGTGGAAGTTATTTTCATTTCTTTTCCATTTTCTTTAATTTATAATATTGTAATAAATTATCATAGAAGCATGTAAGGCACATTTATCAGCCTAAATTTTTTTAGGGTGCCACCTTTCTTCTTCTCTTCTACTGGTAACCTGTAAGAGTTTTCTGATTGCTTTTAATTCCTTTTAATCAATCCCAGGGACTGTCTCTCACAATAAGAGGAGCACCCCCACCCCCCAGTTTCAGGGAGTCTATATGATAGCAGGGTTATTCATATGCTAGCATTAAGTATTATTTTCTTTTTGACCATGGGAATTTATGATGAAAAGGTACCACTTCCCAGAGCGAGGACTTAAATCAGCCACTTATTCCCACTGGTTTGGTTTGTTCATTTGAGTACAATCTTTTCCTTTCTCAAACTTGTCACTTGACAACATCTGGTAAAAGAAACATCAGGGAGAAGAAAAAGAATGTGTGGAGCGTGGGCAACAAAATAATCAATTTGCATTTTACATTTCCTTTGTATTAGTCATACAATTTTTTCACTTTCCTAAGTGTGCTTTCAGAAAGCATGTTTTATGTCATGCATTAGTTTTGTATTAATTATTCCTATATGGATGTACACGGTCCTTCAAAAGGGCAGAGCTTTTCCAGGCCTCACGTCACCATCCAGATGCCTGATTATGTAGCAAATAGGCAGAAAAAGAGGCTGCTATAATTCAGAAAATGCTTTGTTATTAATTACTTCCTTGGCTCTATTGCATATCCAAAATTATGTGACATGTGCTGATTTTTAAAATGGGAAAAAAAGGGTTAAATGGATGAAAAAATGAATATGGCAAAATGCTGGGAAATAAGCAGGGTGGTATTGTGAAAAAGAACATATTTTTACATTGTATCAGAACTACAAATCCTGCATCAGTGTGTTATCCTTTCAAACTTCCATGCCACAGGCTCTGGAGCTGAGACATTTTCCCTTACAGTTTCTTTATTTTGCACTGTATTCGTGCTACTTCTCCAGAAATGACATAGTATATAGCTGGTTTGGGGAGCTGGCTCCTCCCTGTTTATTATGATAATTGGCACTAATTTTTCTATGCTGTCCTCATACTACACTGGATTTGCCTGAATTTGCTGCCCAGCTGTTGAAGGGTACTTCCAGTCTCTTGGGCGGTTTCCGACTCACCCAAAACCCTGCAGGAATCTCAGGTCTGTCAGTGACACGGCACAAATCTGAATTTTGGCATATGCTGTGATGAGCACTCCTGTTTGCTACGTTGTGTCTCACTACTTAGCAAATACATTAGGTCTTCTTTATGATAGAAATAGCTGTTTTTACAGTGAATAATAGTAACGTCCTACTGTTTTTATCCTAACCATTGTTACCTTTGTGTCCACCTTCCAATGATACTTGTATTTGCCTGTTTGTCCACTCTCAGGAGCAATGGTTGGTTTCAGGGATAGACCTTCTAATAGATTAACTGGCAGATTTTGCTCGAGCCCACCAGGCACATTCAGTAAACACTCAGAAACAGGCCCAAACACCCACAGCTATCCCTTTGCATCTCGAGTGCTTACTGGGGACACGTGCCGCACCATTTTTAATTGGCCGGGTTTTGGTGGCATGGGAACACAGGGCTATGATTCTGTGTGTGAGTGAGATAGTAATTTGCTATGGACGATCCAAATCACGGACTACCCCTGCTTCTTCAGCTTTTATATTGGTTCTACACCACAGGCTCGTTCTCTTAGTTCTCATTTGCTTTATGAGAAGGCAGTACTGCTTCAGCACTCTGCTTAGCTTTTAGTTAGTCTGAAAGGAATTACTGTATGGAGAAAGAGCACCATATTAAAAACAACAGAACCCATTATCGTGGTCAGAAGGGAGATTATTTGATATGGCCCCTTACCTTTTGTGTGTACATATTCTTGTAGCAGTTAACAGTGGGTTTTGCATTGCTGAGACACGTGGAGATAAGCTAATGTGGATGTGAGACAAACAGATGGATCTAGCACTGGTATTTCAGTGATGGACAGCACACAAGGGTGATCCTGTTATTAAAGTGTACAATCTAGAGCATTATGCCAATAACAAAAAATAATTGAATCCTAAAAACTGTATTCGTGACAGCTCACACAGTGGCAAATGTGACTGCTAATTTAATTCAGTAGGTGCACTCATTAGCTTTTAGTAATTGTGGGGTTAGTGTTTCTGTTGCTCATAGTATTGGCATCAAAATGTTAGTCGTCTTCTAGCACTCAGTGTTTTAACTACCTCTACCACACCCATTACAAGAGACACTTGGACAGATTCTCTGAAAAGTAATTCAGAACCACTTTGATAACACTAGTTTGTACAGTTAAAGGAAAATTGCACTGCGAGCCATAAGAGCATTATTGCAACAACTGAGCTTTTAATATCTGTCAAGCTATTCTTTCATCTGTGCTTTAAAATGTATGAAGTATGCATTTTGTGAAGGAAGCTCCCATTTTCCTCAATGAATCCCCAGAGAATCAACAAATGTTTTCATTTTCTTTTTTTCCCCCTTGTTAAAACCACAGAAACACCAACCTCTAAGGAATGAGATAATGGTTGTACTACCCAGAGTTTTACCCTAAGCAAAGCCTAGAGGTATATGAATGGCAGTAGAATAGGAGCTGCATGTGTGAGAACGACTGGCATCCGTGGTGCATGGTGTGCTTCTGACTGGCGCTTGTGGCTCCTTCCCATCATCCATCTTTCTGACTTGCACGGTGTGTCGAGTGTTGTGTTCTTACAGCATGTGGAGTTACTTGTGTGGACAAGGGATGGATGCTATGTTTGTTGCACAGAACGCTCAAGGGGACACTGGAAAAATTCCTCTGTTTGTTACTCATGTTATAAGGGCTTTTCTCTATTGCAGGTCCTTCAGTAGCATTTCTGCGACTCCCCATGTGCTGGTTGTATTTTAGTGGCTAGAAGTAGGCCTGATACCCTTCTGTCTCATCTACTCTTATTTTTGTTTCCAGCAACCTGACATTCCCATCTCACATCAGGCATGATCCCAAGTCATAAACCAGTAAAAAACCATGAAGCCCAAGAATGTCCCCAGTCTTTGCAACAAATCTGTCAAAATCTACCTGTTGGTTATATATGGAACTAGAAAAAGTTCAGCATAAAAGAAATTCCGTCAAATGTTTTTCTCCCTTTTAGAGAAAAAGCAGTAAATGAGATAATTTACCTTGTGCTAGAAGAGGGCTCTCTGTAGAGGGCTTTCTTCATCTCGAAGTTTTCCACTGGGACATTGTTTTCCTGTGCAAATAAAAGAGAAAAACTAAGATCCATAAATGAACCTCTTACACAGTCACTGTAGCTATTGTCAACTCACCAAAATCCCAAACTGGCCTTCAAACTATAGTGACACATTGGGGTTTTATATAAATAGGTGCCAGCTCCACTGATGTATCACAGATTGCATCCACATACTCCAGAATGAAATTGGATTTTTTAAAAAATCCAAACCCATTTCTTCTGAGAAATTATAGCTCATGATATAACTAGAAAATTATATAGATAACCTAAACCCCAACAACCCCTCCAATCAGAATTGGCTTTGTGTTATTGAAGAAAGTTATGTATGACTGAGGAAGAAATGCTTGTAAAGCATTCATGGAGTGCCAGCTTTACAATATAGATGCTTGCAGGTACAGAGTAGTGATACTTGCAGGTGCCTGACTGTCTCTAACAGGTACATACACGTGCTCACATTTATTACTGACTACTGCTATTTTTACCAGACTTTGTGAAGAACTTAGGTAGCAGTCGTCAGTTTAATTAATAAACGATTTTAGCATGATTTGATGCTTCACAGGGGAGAGAGGCTTTTTCTAATGGTACATTTGGAGAAAGAGCTATATTTACATACATAGCTTGTTACCTGTGTGGAACATAACTGAAGGTGTTGTGGTAGGCTTTGTATCTGATCTTTTTTCGCCTGATTTTGCAGCTTCCTAGTGAGTTTCATGGTGGATGCTCGCGGGGGCGCCATGAGAGGCTGCAGACACAACGGGCTGCGCATCATCATCCCTCCGCGGAAGTGCACGGCGCCCACGCGGGTGACCTGCCGCCTGGTGAAGCGCCACAGGCTGGCCACCATGCCCCCCATGGTGGAAGGCGAGGGGCTGGCCAGCCGCCTCATTGAAGTCGGCCCTTCTGGTGCTCAGTTCCTTGGGTAAGGGGTGACAAGCGCAGAGAAACTTCCCATCTATTTTCATCTGTTTGCAAGTTGCACTGAAATGGTTCCTTTTACCAGACTTGGCCAGGGGAAGATGTTTGTAACATAAGGTAACGGACTGGTCGTGTGAAACACAGATTGGTTGTTAGTTAACGACTCAAAGCTTTTACCCCTTTTCCTTTGAAAATGGATATTTTACCCAGTAGTGCTAAGGTTAATGTGCTTCCTTGGATATAGTTATTTACTCAGTGTTGTGATATTATTACAGTGGGAAAAGACCCCTTTGCAGTCAGAAAAGGCAGCTGGGACTGTATTTAAATAATCTACCTATAAGGCATGAATAGCACAGCACTGATCTAAAGCCCAAATGGAAAGCCTGCTACATATACAATGCAAGTTACAGCTGCTTATTCTAGAGACTTGTGTTGTATTACCAGTAATTTGGACTATCAGGGAAGCACAGTGCCTTTGATTTTTCTGGGGTTGAAGTTGCTAAATTAAGCAATAGGACAACCCTGGAATTTTTTGGCCGTTTCTTTTGTCCTATGCTGCAAAACCCATAGAAAGATCAGATCTGTGTCTGCTGCTGAGCTTGTTTTAGCAGTTTTCAGCTGAAAGCAGCAGTTATCCACACTTTTTTTTTTTTTTTTTAAATTTGTGTTACCAACTGTTCTCCCTATCAACTGTGGCATCCAAAAGTGGATGATTGAAGGAACCCCTTCTATTACAATAAATAGCTACATGCAGAAATTGTAAAAAAGTGACTCTGTAAACAGCAATAGTTTAAATCCATTTCAAAACAAATCAGTTGATTTCAATTCCCGTTACAACAGTCAGTCATCGGAGCCACTATCTTCATTACTGCTTTTTATAAAAGGTTGAGCTTAGAGAGAGTAAAAATTTGACTAGTAGTTTTTAACTGCCCACTGCTTTTATATGGAGTGTGAAAGGAGAACATACAGGTTTTGCCTACTTCACTGTTGCTCTAAGCTGGTGAAAAAGGAAAGAGCAGTTCTGAAACACTGCAAGTGCAACACTAAGATCAAACTAACCAGTCCTTTTGATAGACAGGAGTCCTCTTAATATCACAAATAACAGCAAACAAGTTGCCTAAATAGATGTTTTGTACCAATTGTTATTTTCACATCTTGGTCACTTCTGAAGAGAAGCAGAAAGAAATCTAAAGAGAGGAGAAATATTGTGCTGTCACATTTGGTCTTCCCATTATCTTTGTCACACACAGATTGACCTTAAGTATGTCTCCCATTTTCTTTTTAATGGTTTCTCTAACAAGAATGTCTCACCCGAAAAACAGTTTTCTTAGTCCTCGGGTCTTTGTACCTTTCCTGCAGGCATTTTCCTAGGTGTTGTACTGGCAGTGATGGCAGAAAATTACTGTGCTGTTTGCAGAGATGCATTCTAAGGTCCAAATCCTGTTCCCATTGAGTTCACTGCCAAAACTCCCCATCTTCCCATAAGCAAGAAAGACCCTAAATTAACACAGTTAATTTTGCTGGTATGGTCACCAAATTGTCATCGCTAGGATGGAACCTTATTCAGTGTACAGCCTAATTCCACTCTGTGGACCAGACAGTGGCACTGGCGTTCTGGCACAAAAAATACATAAAGTTTATTTATGTTCTTTCTTTCACTGCTGCTTTGGATGTACTCAGTAAACTTCATCTGCCTACGGCTCCTCCCCCACTTAATGAGGGAGAAAGCTTGGTCAGCCGAATCCTTCAGCTGGGGCCTCCTGGGACCAAATTCCTTGGGTAGGAGAGACTTGAAACAAATTGATGGATGCTGACCTCCCCATTCTTCTCCTCCTTCTGCAATATGATTTTTTTATGTCATTCTGCCCATGATATTGTCCCTTTCTATCATTTGAAATTTTGTATACCTAACCCCTAGTGGACCATTTTTCAACCTCTGTGGTATGTGGTTTTGTTTTGGTGGTATGTTTGTATCTTTTTCTTCAAGTACTGTGGCCTTCATTTTTGTTTTGGCATGAAATCTTCTTAGTTATGTGCTTGATGTCTGTAGCAAAGCAACCTGGATTGGGACACAAAAGAATCTACTGTAAATTTTAAGGTGTTTTTTCTATCAAGGACCGATTAATCAATAAGTTATATGTTGGATACCACCAGTATAATGGAACACTTGATATTTACTATGTACATGGTAACCTGTGTGAGTCCTCTAATTAGAGAAGTATATGTACAAATATTTGCATTTGCTCTCTGATTTCTAAGACTATGGATGTATATGTATATAGAGAGATATATATACACATATATGTTGCATATGTGTGTATATATGTGTGGACGCATACACTGATACGTATATCGGTATCTTCTTGTGAGGCAACAAGGCAAATTCTTATCTCCTATACTGAAATAGAAACCCAGATGATCTCCTCAGACCTCCTTTATCTGTCCCAGAGTGTAAATCAGGAATAAATTCATTGGAATACATAGAATTACAACAAAGTAAAATTGGCACAAGTCACAATTGCTCACTGATTGCAATGAAATTATTCTGATTTGCACTGGTATAAGTGAGATCAGAATTTGTCCCACTATTCATATACATTACAGTAGATTCTCTTTGAAATTAAGTTGCACAGGTTAACCCAGACAGTAGTGACAACTAAAATGAGCATGAGTTTATGAATTTGCAAAACAATTACCAAGCTTCTAGCTGAGCACTATTGCCTTACCAAATATCATTCACACTGTGGAAAGAGGTGAATGCACTTTGTCATCTACCCCTCGGCATTTACTGGGCCCCCGTAAAAATCTAGTACGTGTTAGTGACCTGCTAGTTTAGGATTATGCCAAAGTATCCCAGAGAAATAGGTAGAATTCCAGGTCACTTTGTAGCAGCCTGAATAGAGTTGCTGTTAATCCTGTTTCCTCCTCTCTTCCCGTGTGCATTTAATGCGCCGTGTTGCTGCGCCAGGCCTGTGATCGTGGAGATCCCTCACTTTGCTGCTCTGCGAGGGAAGGAGAGAGAGCTGGTGATCCTGCGCAGTGAGAACGGGGACAGCTGGAAGGAGCACTTCTGTGAATACACAGAGGATGAGCTCAATGAGATCTTGAATGGGATGGATGAAGGTATCCAGTGTGACTTTTTTTTTATTCTGCTCCTGCATTACTTCTGTAATTGCTTGTCATTTATTCCATTTATCACCACATGTTTGGTCCGCTCTAGAATTTCTGACACTGGAGATCTACCCTCACAAAGTTGACAATAGATTCTAGACTTACATTTTCTACAGCTCCTTTTCATAATGTTAAGCAAAAAGCTTCCATAGCAAACATCTTTCCTAAACAAGGCAATTATCATACTCATCGTTTCCAGGCAGCTACATGTGTGGGAGGAAATGTCAGTCATGGGTACTCTTGCTTTCTGAGAGAACAGAAGGGCCTTGGGCTGTCTAGGAGCTGCAGAATTTGTTATTAATTTTGATGTGTTCTTTTTAAAAAAAAAACAACAAACCAACAAAACACCACAGAAGCAAACAAGCCAACTCACACATTTAAAAATGAACTTGCACTTTGATGCTTCTTTGATTTGGAGTTTAGGTCCCTTGATGCTCCTCCAGGCCATAGTGTAAACATGTGAAGCAGAAAGGGGCTGGGACCAAGCCCTTGGCTTGTTTGCCTGCTGATTTGGGGGATGCCGTCAGCATGTTCTGAGCTTGCTGCCTTAAGCTCCCTTCAGTTACTTTCTCAGTCTGTCTGTTCCTTTTGTGATTTCTCCCTTTTAGTTGAACTTAAAATATTGAGGTGCAGCTCCTTTCCCCTTTGATTTCTAGGCAAAACACTTCTGTAAGTTGCAGTTAAATTGAGAAAAGATTGAATGCATTTTTTAATTGTTTCTACGAAATTCTTGTCTTCTGACCATCTCCTGTTTTGGCCTCAGTACTTGACACTCCAGAGGAGCTTGAGAAGAAGCGTATCTGCCGCATCATCACCCGAGATTTCCCCCAGTACTTCGCCGTGGTGTCCCGGATCAAGCAGGACAGCAACCTGATTGGCCCCGAGGGAGGGGTGCTCAGCAGCACTGTTGTACCTCAGGTGCAGGCAGTCTTCCCAGAAGGGGCTCTCACCAAACGAATTCGCGTTGGCCTCCAGGTACAATGAAACAATTACAAGGCTTAGCTTTTTTCTTAAGTGTAAAATCACCTTATTTGAATGGAGAACCAGCATACTCAGCTTCATCCCAGTTGATTCAGATTCCTGCCTGTTAACTATCTGTATGATCTTGGGAAAAGCACCTAATTTTGGTGATGGTGATGATGTTAGTGTAAGTCATAGAACAATTTCTTAAAAACTTCTTATTAAGGGCATCAAAAAAGTATAAAGTGCTGTAATAACTAGGTCAAATGTACAGATTCCCAGCGTGAAGTAAACCAGCCTCACAGGTCACTGCTGAAAGCAGGAGAAGTCTTTCCCTACCTCCATCCCCTCCTCCTGCTGCTTGCATCCGCAACCTACCCTGGCCAGGAGACTGTGCTGCAGATTGTCATGGGAAATTGTGCCATTTAGTGTAAAATCATAAGGGTTTCATGGCAATATACAAACCCTGTTCTTTACGTACTCATGAAACTCTTCTCAAGTAACTCTTCTGTTCTTGTCTTTTGCTTTGGGAAGGCTCAACCTATGCACCCCGAACTTACAAAGAAGATTTTAGGCAACAAGGCTACCTTCAGTCCCATAGTCACGCTGGAGCCCAGGAGAAGGAAGTTCCATAAACCCATCACGATGACGATTCCTGTCCCCAAGGCCTCCAGTGATGGGATCATGAATGGTTATGGAGGTGACACACCCACTTTAAGGCTACTATGCAGCATAACAGGTAGGATACAAATACTAGAGCTTTGTAAGTGCATCTTGAAATTGTCAGTCATGGTAGGCTGAATATGCTAAACTGGTTATACACATGAAAAGCTTGGTGAAAGCCTGACTGGGATGAGAGGCTGTGAAAATAAGCTTCTTTCCAAACAATTGCTTTGTAGGAGAAATAACATTTGTTGTTTGGCCTAAGAAGGGATGTGTAATATAATCTGTCTGCATTTAGCCCATATCCAAAGCTAAACTACAGCAGTTGCTTTATCACCCAACAACCCCCTACCAGCAGAGAGGGGAGATTAGGCAAAGGAGAAGAAACCCATGAGTCGAAATGAAAACAAATTTAATGAAACAGAAAAACTAATGCCAATGTAAATTATACAAAGTTATACTCTTCCTGCTGGCTGTACAGCAGTCACAGTAAACAGTCCTCAGGAGCAGACTGCCAAGCAAGCCTTTCTAGGAATGATGAGGAAGAGAAGGAGCAGGAAGAGCTTCTGCCCATAGGAAACTTCCCCTTTTATACTGAGCATGATGTTTCTGGTATGAGATACACCTGTAACCAACTCGGGGCAGCTACCCTGGATGACTCCACACTCTTAATGGCCTGCAAAGCATGGCTGGCCTTATTCTGTCCTAGAAAAACTTGGACACATAATCACAGACTCAAGTTTGGGTGGGGATTTTTGCATTTTCCTTACAGTTTGTTTCTTGAGAACCAGCATACCTCTGCTTAGCAGAGCAAGTGGAATACACACATAATATTGCAGTATTCCTCAGACAACTGAAATATTGGAATTAAACACTTTATACTTGTTATAACTCCAAAGTGATTAGCATCTAATTAGTTAAGAGGCAGAAACGAGCTGTATACACTTATTGTTTAGAAGTTAGCATCTTTCTTAGTTTTCAAACTGATTTCCAGTACCAACCCAACATAAATGCATTGCACACTGAGATGTGCCAGCGAGTCATTCCCAGGAACAGCAGGTGCTTTTATAATTCCTTGATAAAAAGGTGTTTGTTAAGTAGCTACTGAAACACCAGAAACAACATCTGGTCAATGAACAAGTATTTGCATTTCCAAGAGAGTGAAACAGTGTCTATTTAAATAAAGAAGAATAGTCTCCTCTGTAAAGAGGAATTTGAGTAAGGTTTTGGAGGGACAGTAAATCTGCAAGGATCCTCTAGAAAACTGCGGAAGGGAAATGCATTCCAAGAATGTTTCACCAGAAGGAGAAAGGAGGTATTTCCTGGAAATCAGTATTCCTTTAGAGCTACAGCTTGGTGCAAGGTTTGCATGAAGACTGTGCTTCACTGTCAAAGGGATATCTAACAAGTCAGCTGAGGGGAGGGACAGACACACATTCTGGCTTATGCATGCTTTTCCCTTTAGTTCTTCACACAGGTTTTATAAACACGTGTAACTGCTGTTAGAAATAAACACTCTGTTTTCTGTGAGCTCAGTGTGAGTTTAAGGTAACTGGAAACCAACTGGACATTGTTCAGCAAAAGGTGAGGCAAGGACATAGAGTGACAAACTTGAGCACACAGCTGCCGGGTGACAGATTGTGTGCACATTTTCAGCGGCGTGGGCCAAATTCGAAGCTGGCAGCCGCTGTGACAGAGGGGACTGAAGCACTTGATAGACTGGTAGGAATGCAGATGGCTGTCTAGTGTGCAGCATGGAGTAGAGGTGCACATTTCAACTGCAGGATCTTCCCAGGAGCTTGTCACATACATATTGTTTCATAGGTTTTCATAGCAATGTGCAAAAGAAAATTCGTAGTTACGTACGTGCTGGATCTGAGTCTTTGAATTATTTGAAAAAGAAGCAGATTCTAGGAATCAGAAATTGTAGTTGTCACTA
Source organism: Brachypteracias leptosomus (assembly GCA_013401335.1). NCBI lineage: Eukaryota > Metazoa > Chordata > Aves > Coraciiformes > Brachypteraciidae > Brachypteracias > Brachypteracias leptosomus. Next base: position 418,525 of record VYZX01003152.1, read on the forward strand.
TTAGTAACATTATTATTGTTTCCCAAGTGCAACAGCATAGGTTTAACTGCACTGTATCTGGGCCACTTCTGCCCTGCTTATGTCAATACTCTAGAACTTCGACCCAAGGAGAATGCATGTCTGGGATTATTACTGGTTTCATAGCAATTCAAAACTCAGAAGAACGTAAAATACTTCTCAGAAGCAAGAAAGTTGCAGACTTGCTTGGTTTTAATTTTTTGTAAAATCTCTGTCATTTCAGGAGGAACCACCCCTGCCCAGTGGGAAGACATCACTGGAACAACACCACTGACATTTGTTAATGAATGTGTTTCCTTCACAACAAATGTGTCTGCCAGGTACCTATACAACAAAACATGAGTTTTACAGTGGTACTTTCAAACATGTGTCTTTTGTCAACAAATATTTCCTTTAAAGTATTGTAGTTTATATAGTAGAAGGAACACAGATATTTTGTCTATACTGTGGGCTACTTGGCAAGAAATATGCAAATATGCAAATTTCCATGGAAACAGAAATCCCTTATTTGGGTGGCTCATTACACATCTCACAAAAGCTGTTATTTCCAGAATATCCAATGAGATATCCAATGAGAAATGAGGCAGAAAGGCCTGTAGGTGTCCCAAACTGTGATCGAGAAGAATCTTGTCCAACCATCTGTTCCTGTGATGAGATTCAACTGCTGAAGAACTGTCTTTCTGAAAACATAATTTCATATTAAAAATACATGTATGGGTGTGTATGTGTTTTAGTTTGTACACTGTCCATGATTTATTTCACAGAAATGATCAAAAATCTCTTTCTCTGTAACAGGAGATGCAGACCATGGCCTGGAAAGGATTAAATTTAGGATGTGTGGTCTAGCAAACACCAAACTCTTGGATAATTTGCCCGTGCAAATCAATGCATTTCCTTTATTGCGAACACTCAGTGTCCAGGGCAGTTAGTACTATTAGATTAGGTTTGCTATTGAATGACGTGATTTATTCAGTGTTGATAAGAGTTTAGCTCTTGCAGTCCAATCTACAGTATAACTTTAGGCAAAATAAAGTATTATTTTTCTACCCTTCCTGAGTTCAGAAATGGCTTTCTTCTCAGTCAGTTGGATGCTTTGCTTATGTACATTTCTTTTTGGTTCAACTAAACATTTTCTTCAACAGCAGTGACCACAAGAGGGAGATCTTCAAGTGTGTTTTAGCTCTCACTTGCTGCCTGCAGTGTTCTGTTTAAAGGGCTAAATTAAAGAGTAATTTAAGAACCAGCTGCGGAGACTAGATGCCAAGTATGAGAAGACAAAGGCCCTAAAATTGTGAAGTCCCCAGCAGGGCTGGAAATACAGCCAGATGGAGAGTGGCAGTTTAGGGAAGCACAATCCATGTTTCCTAATCCCGAGGGTGACATTAAGATTGATTCCCATTGCTAATGTTCTATGGTATAGGCAAGGACCCAAGTACAGATTTACATCTACTCCTTCCTTTTAATCTAAATCAACGTTCAACAGGCTGCTGCAACCCAAATAGGATTTTAAATGCTGTTAAAGTTAGAGAATGTTTTGGTTTGGTTTTTATGTATTTACAGTCAGAAAATTAATTGCCATACTTGCTGAAGGACAAGCTAACTTGAATTTCTTCACTTGTGCCCTGGTTTAAAACTGTGTCTAGCCTTGTGCCCTGCTGAGAATCAGCTGATTCCTGCCTGACTGTTTGCTATTCACAGTAACTTGTTTATGTCTAGTTAAATCATTAATGATGAAGAACAATTTCCCCATTCATAAGGCTAATGCTGTCCAAAAGAGATCATTTGTGTAAAAAACATGTGAATTAAACTGCAGACTTGCTTTGAGGCATAGCTGATTTCCATTTCCCGAGCTGCAGGTTTTTTAAAAATTCTGTATCTGTTTGGGCTTTTCAGCCCCTGGTGTATGACAGCAAATCACTTGAGCATATGGTGATTTCTCAGAAGATACAGCCTGTCCAGTTTGAGCCCAGCATAGCATAACTCTCCCACACATGAAAAGGAAGTATCAGGATGCAGACAGAGCCTTTATGTACCAAACAGGCTTCCTCTCTTTCAAATGTCATCAGCCTGTTCTTTCACCAGTGTGTTTGTTAAATGTTCTGAAGACAAGCACAGCATGAAATTTGCTATTATTCAACTGCAGATGAGTAAGACCAGAGAAATCACACTTGAAAAGTATGTTTTGTGGGTTATAATACCATGTAATCTACAGTAAGTAATAAGCTTCCCGTAGATTATATCAGCTTTTGCAGCATCTTTGACCTCTCATGACTTCTGCCTCCATCCTACGTGTGTCAGACTCAAGCATGCTTTCCACTCACACGGTGAATTTTATGTGAAAGAAATGTCATCGGCTCCACAGAGCGACTCAAGGAAGTGGTATCTGAAAGAAGGCAACATGTGTTGCTCCTGGTGAAACACTTGGTGCATTTCTGCTGCTGCATTTGGGAGCAGAAGTAAAATTATTTTAAGTGAAAGCTCTTATCTTTGCAAAATAACAGCAAATTATTATAAATGTAATATATATGTTTCATAAACACAAAAATACAAGAAGATATGTGTAGTGAAATCTATATCATCTCAATCCAGAGGAGGTATATGAGACTGTCTGCCACAGGACAGCTGAACCTCTTAAAGCCTTTAAAAGCCAGTCACACGTACCTGAAAGCAAATAAGCTTCCAGCAGTGTGAGGTCTTATCAGAAAGGCAAACAAGGGCCTGGAGGTTGTGCAGCAAGAGACTCTGTGAAGGGTTTGGACTTGGTACTTACTTAGGTCCAGATGCTTTCCCTGTTGATTTTGCTTCATGCTCTCAAAGGCATGGGAGGTACCTTGGGCATTCTTAGGCTATTCTTCCTAAATGGTAACCTTTTTAAACTTTGTTCTGACTTGCCATATACCACTGGTGTGGTTACCAGGTAATGCTGCCAAGATGGGAAAACTTTTTCTTGCTTAAATCTTTCTGTGCTGATTATACAGTTCTTTGTTTTCTTTTACAGATTTTGGTTGATAGACTGTCGACAGACACAAGAATCTGTTACTTTTGCTTCCCAAGTGTACAGAGAGATTATCTGTGTTCCCTACATGGCCAAATTTGTGGTGTTTGCCAAATCACATGATCCCATAGAAGCACGGTTAAGATGTTTTTGCATGACAGATGATAAGGTGGATAAAACTCTAGAACAGCAAGAGAATTTTGCTGAAGTTGCCAGGAGCAGGGACGTAGAGGTACTGTACAAGAATCTTAAACTTTTTTTTTCATTTTCTAATGTCTGGTTTTAACCTAGTTTTTCCTGCCTTCTATCTGCCACAAGTACTGAAAAATAATAGCGCCAACAAAAGCTGTCATGATGCAGTATTGTGCATCACCGTAGAAAGAGGCAGTTTCCTTTTGTCAGATGTAAGGGAAAAGTAGCTGCCCAAAGTAGTTGAGTGATGAAATCCTGTCCTCCCTGGGCAGTTGTTGATCTCTTAGTCCACAGAGCTGTGGTGGGAAGGTTTGCTGAATTCAGCTGACTGCATTTGGGTCTTCCTGGGTCAGCCTACCAAGGTGGAAGGTGATTGACTTTGTGCTTCACCCATAAAGAAATTCAATCAGGCAGTTATCAGAAAGGAATTCCCAGTCTGACTTTGGTAACACTGGTTTTTGCTTTCCCTGTAGCATTACCAGCATTTAAATGGGACATCCAATGTGTTCTCTGGGCAGTCCTCAGGAATTCAGAAAGTAGGGAGCAGGAACCGTAAGCTGGATTCAAGGAGATAGTAAATATGGAAGTGGGCTGGTTGACTATGAGCTCTCTGTTACGGGATTAAGGCTTAGAAAATGTGTGGGACAAAACTGAATCAAAAGAACTTAGTTCCACAAGATGCTTTTTTATGGCGGCCCTGTTAAACAGTTGCACTTAGAAACTGGACTAATTTCATGCTAGGAAACCAGTAATAAAATGAAGCTGGGGGTTACCATTTAGTCCAGCAGTTCCAGGTTCTTTGTCCTCCTTTTCTCTGGTGTCAAGGTCAGCATTTCTTTAATTCAGATTCAAAACTAGAGCAGCTACTGCCAACTAAGTATTATGAAATCTGTTTGATTTTGCTCGTTATGCAAGCAGGAGACACTGCCCGTGGCTTTTACTAAACAAAAAGCAATAGCTGGAACCCAGCAAACTGCCTGCTGAATGCAGATTTTCTGGCTGACAAATTTTCTGATGACAAATTCTGAGTGTTTTAACTACATGCAGGAGATATTCTTCTGCTTTGTGTGGTCTCTTTTCCTTGAGAATCCCACCTTCAAAACACTCATCCTCACCTCTCCTGACAGGCATTTCTTGTGCAAAGCAGCTAGATAAAATATGGGCTTATAAAACCAAATCACAAAGCTGAATTTCTGGAAAGTAAAGATGAGATGTTAATGTATTGGCAGTTTGAAGGGAACTTCTCCAAAACTGGTAAGCTGGGATTTAAACGTGGTGGGGGGCCACAACAATAGCAATCCACAGACACAGGCAAGACCATTATAGAGGTATTTCAGAGAGGTATTTACCTGAAGTCTGACTTTCAAAAGCTCTAGGCCTTTACAAATCCTGCTGAAATAAATAGAAGCTACTGATATACACTGTCTTTGCCTGTTGCTACAGACTGCAAGCAGATTAAACACATAGGAAGGCTAATTTAGGAAAGTTTCTGCATGGGTAAAAAAGTCCTGTGCAACTTCACGATATTCCCAGACTGGCTTATTATCCTGCCCATCAAAACAAGGACTTATGATTGCTGAAGAAAATGATCTCTTTGACTGTTTTGATGGGGCCGGGTTAGCAAAGTATGATAGAACTAGAGCAAATAAAAAATCCAAAGGAAAATACAGATTGAGAATTTGCTCGGATTCATGACACTGAATAGTCGTTTTGTCAGTTAAGTGTCATGCTCTTGTTATTGTATTAACCACATACTGCATTTGGAATTTAGTAATCTGAAATGTTCCCACAGGTTTTAGGTAACTGTACATAACAAACGGGGTAAATGCTGACAAGTCCTAGTGATTTAAGCAATTGATCAAAGCTACTGTGGCATTATGCTTAAGAAGCAATCCAAACCACCTCACCATGATTAATTGCTGCTTTGCTTCTTTTTCATTTCCAACAGGTATTAGAAGGAAAACCTATCTACGTTGACTGCTTTGGCAATTTGGTGCCACTAACAAAGAGTGGGCAACATCATATATTCAGTTTTTTTGCTTTT
>VYZX01003152.1:424886-452980 GCA_013401335.1 Brachypteracias leptosomus
AAGAAAATAGACTTCCTCTGTTTGTTAAGGTAATGTTATAATATGAGCTATGGATTGTATTTTTGCTTTTTGTCTACTTCTGAGTTTACAGTAAACTTAGCAGACTGAAGAACAGTTCCAAATTATTTTATGATAGTGGATTTAATATTGGCTTGAGGTAGCCAAAACAAGCAGAAGTGGCTACCTAAAATTCAGTAACATTTTTCTCTGAATATAAATATCTGTGCCTATGTTCAGCTCTACATGCATGTGTCCACAGAATTCTTTNTTTTTGTCTACGTGGATTTCTCCCACCTCTAGCCTCTGCTAAATATTTTTCAGTGGCACAAGTAGATCATACAGCAAAATACCAGATTAAATGTCTGTTTGCTCTGCCACAGGTGCGAGATACCACTCAAGAACCCTGTGGACGATTGTCATTCATGAAGGAGCCCAAATCTACGAGAGGCCTCGTTCATCAAGCCATATGTAATTTAAACATCACTTTACCCATTTACACAAAGGTACTGTGAAATTACACTGATCTGTAGTTATCAGCATTATAATAGAATCAAGGAATCAGTAAGAGGGCAAAATATTGTTAAAGCTTTGTAGTTGAGTATTTTAAAGAAGAATACATACCACCCAAGGGCTATTTCTGGGGCTTGGTACTCCTAAAGCCAGTGCTCAAAGATGTTATCCAGTATTTTCAGAGGATGCAGAAGAGATGACAGAAGAGAAACGAAAATCCAGTTTGCACTACGTAGCTCCCATGGTCTCATTAGGTGTTGCACAAGACTCGAGCTCTAGAATTTGGGAATATTTTCTTAGACTAGATTTTAATATTACATCCACTTTTTGACACTGGCTTTTCTTCCTACATCTGCTGAAGTCTTTCAACAATTTATGAGTGCATCATCACATGGTGTAAATGATCTTTCTTCAGAACATTGTTACAACAGTTACCTTGGGGAGGAAAATGGTCTAATATTATGGGTAGAAAAAGGAGAGGAAAATTCTAGTCTGAGTTTTTGTTTCCGTAGAAAGAGGCAGTTTATTTTTTTATTGCTATTCTGGTATAACTTGGATTTGTTACTGTCCTGGTCAGATTGGGAGCTGCGTGCCTTTTTGGAATGGATTAGGCTGTATGTCCAAAGTCTTGCCTGTTGGTGTTCATTTTTTCTCAACGCTTTCAGCATAGAATATAATCTTTGTTACAGCACTTTTGTGTAATTTAAAAATAACACATCTCAACATATTTTACCTTCAAATGGGTAATGTTCTTAACTCTTTTAAATATTTATTCGTGCTAATATGTGGCTGCAAAAGCACATAGGTACTTTAAGTTTTGGCACAAATAAGGATCATTAGAAGTCTAACAGCCAGAAGCAACTTCTCTGTTCGTAATTTGCTTGCTTCTGCAGCCTTTTGTGTTTTAAACTGACGGTTTAGTTTTGCTGCTTTTTGCCATCAGAAATCAATTGCACAACTGTACTGCGTTTTCTTCTTTTCAGTTAAATGTTATCAGAAGTTATTTTTTCCTGCTCTCTTCTTCTAAAACAAATTGCATTTTGCCTGCTCTGTTTTTCCCTTCTCTTTTTGCATGGCGTTTTGGAACTGAAAGGAATCAGAATCAGATCAAGAACAAGAAGAAGAGGTAATGTTGCTATAACAGCATGTTTCTGTTGCTTCTGCATTCTCTGAAATACAACTAACAGACATAGCTTGGAAGATTAAATTTATAGTAAAACAGACATCAATCATTAGCTCAGTGCTACAGAAACAATGCAGAGGAGTGCACTTAAAAGGATCTTGCAGAGGCTCACTTTTGGAATTTACTGAGTTTAGTGTTAAAATTAAAGTATTAGTGATTCAGATGCACTGATTTTGGAGGTGTTCATTTTGCTTTCAGACAGTTACTTAATAAATCAAAAATTATTTTGCCCAAGAATAAGCTGTACGAGGTATCACATTCATTAATCTTTACTCTCTGCAGCACAAAGAAGGGGAAATGGGATTGTTTTTTCTGATTCATAGGACCTCCTGCACCCTAAAAATACCTTAGGGTTGCTACTAGACTTGTCTAAAGTCTTCAGAACCAGTGGGTCGTTGCCATAGTATAGTTTTATTAGCACCCCTAAGCAGGGTCTGAATATCCTCTAGTTAATGGTAGTGGGTAGGTGGGAACAGAGGGAGAGAAACTGACCTAACTACAGGAGTTGCCTCCACTGGCAATTTCCCCCACTGATGGGAAGCACACAGCAACCAGACTGCGATTGAAGGCACTACCCATGTACCTGCAGGGGCTGCACTTCACACTTTGTCCATTGATAGCAGCCAGTAAATGGGATTTTACAGAGTTCCCAGTTGGATTACTGAAGTCCAGCACAGAATATTCTTCCAAACATAGATGACTTCTTCTATTTTTTTTTCTAAGAAACTGAAGCACAAAAGGACAAGCTCACTGATGGCTAAAACCACCCTCCATTTTAAGTTTTTTTGGTGGTGTTTACTTCCTTCACTTTATGTTAATAATACCAATCAGTATGCTGACATAACTCCGGACTGATTTGGAGGAACTTAATGTAAGGGGAAGTAAAATATCCTAGGGAACATAGGTTACCATGTAGGGCAAGCTGTGCAGCAGAGAAGTCCAGACTATTGTGGATCTATAACACACACTGCTAAGCATGAAGTTTAGTAATATCAGCCCAAATGATTGCAAGGCACGTGTGAGCATGGAAGTGTTGCCAAGCGATTTACTTGTATTCATTTTCAGCTGATGGAAAGGCACGAATTAGTAACATCTTAACTTAGACAATATATTGCATTTATCTTTATAAAGACTACTTTTAAACAAGTAAAACTGTTTCAACACTCACTAAAAAACTACCCTGGGGGCTTCAACATACACAATGTATTGGATCAACAGTCCTGTGTTACTGATTTGCATTCCTCACAGTCATCCTACCACCACTAGTTTGTCTAGGAAATGAAATGTGTAGGGCTGCTTTTAACTCTGCATACTTTTGCATATCCAAATGTACACAACAAAAATCTTTTTTTGCTTGTGTGGACAAATGATTGTGCCAGCAGAGCTGAAAAAAAAGTCATACTACAAGGCAACTTCCAAAAAGTGCTTTTTGAATTTCTGTAGTCTAACATTGTTTTGGTTTTGTCAAGGGCTATGTTTTCTTTTGAGTAGCAGTAAAATTGTATAGGGTTTTCAGTCTATACCTCAATACACTCTGACAAATCCAAAAAATGACCTCTGAGGGCCATCACTGCTTCCGTTTAGAGGTATCAAGAGCTAAAAGTGGCATCAAGTCCTAACTCTTGCCTTAGGCAATAGCAAGTCTGCGGCCATTTCTGCACCTGCTCATTATCACCAAGTACAGAGGTGAAATGGAAACTGTGATCTCAGGATGAATGTGTACAGTAGCTATGTACAAACCACACACGTTGCCTTCAAGGCGAGATGCAGGCCTTCAGATAACCATGTCTGACTTTACTGCTAGAGTCAGGAAGAAATGAATTAAGAACAATGCAACAACATACCCAGCAATGCAAAAGTCTGGGTCCTCTATACTAATCACATTTAAGGAAAATACATTGCAACATTTTGCATCTACTATTGATCATAACTATTGGAGAGTAACCATTTTTCTGTCATTACAAATGCTAAATAAATTAAGCCATGCTTTTGCTCTTCTTTTAAATACATTCTTGGTTCCATTTAAGTCAAGGAGTCTGTGTGGCTCCATACATCTAGTGGATTTCCTTCAACCTGTACCACTTCACTAGTGATTTTATGTATGTAGAATATATTTGAACTTGTAAATTTCCCCCTTTCTTCTCTTCTAGGTTGATATGACTTCAGAAAAAAGTAAGATTTTATTTTTTTTTTTAATGTTACAATGCAGTTTGTGTGAAAGATGATTCTGAATAAAGATATGCATGAGAGAGAGCTAAGCTATAACTGCTATTGCTGATAACATCAATACTTTAAAACTGTAATGGAAAACAATTTAATACCAAAGCAGCTATCCAATTAAATACATTTTAATGTATAAATTAACAAGTAAAACAGTTTAAAACAGTTTATCTAAGCATTTACTTTCCTTTGACATCCCTAGTGATCCCGCTATTGCTATTTTGCTTGTATGAATGCTCATCCCTCCATGTTTTTGTTTTGTCCATTTGTTGACACACATCGTTGCCTCATATTGGAGATAAATGACAGTATCGCTTTTCCTGAAGATGTAGTTAATGCTCCAATACATTTCATTAATACAACTATGCAAGAAAGCGATACTGTCCGAAGTAATCAGACCGTTTAACCCTTCCCCCCTCCCACCCTTTACTGTGGTGAAATATGACTGGAAGTATGACCGTTAAGCTTGGTACAGCATATATCCCTTGGTATGTACAGAATCAGGCCATTATAATGAGAAACTGAGGGCGAGTGGTTTGCAATGCCAGAGATCTCCTTTAGTGAAGATGCAAATCAAACAAACATGTATTCTGTCTGAAGAGTCTCTCAAATAGGAACTGTTTTCAAATGCAGTGATTTCTTAAACCTGTTTAGGAAAAGAGTGACTTCTGTCTTGTTTCCAGTTTGAAGTGCAATGTCTTGCCTTTTCTCAGCATTGCATGATGAGGGTTATTTATTCTTGATGTACTACGTACATATTTTAATTGGAAAGACAACAGAACCGTGATCCTGCGCATCAAAGGGATGGTGCTTCCCCTCCAATCTCCTTTGTCTAAAGCTTCATCTAGAGAAGACAAGTCATCAGGGTGACAAAAGAGCTAATATCATTGTAGGAAATAGTATTCATCATCATTAACAACATTATTACTATCAGGTTTTTTTCTCTAATTCATTATTATTTACATCAGGACAAACAGTTTCATCACAGTAGAAAAGACAGTGTAGTCTAGGCGACAAAGTGAAATTTCAGTTGCCTCATGACTTACCTTGGCCATGGGAGATGAATTGAACAGAGCATTAAAGCATAGAGGTGGAGAGGGGCTGGAAGAATGCTCTCCTCGCTGTGTAATTATTGACTCCGTGCAGGACACCCATACTGAGGAAGGGGGCAGGGGACAGGTTTGGTGAGGTTGCTCAGTTGTGGCTGTCCCAGACTCATCTAAATTCAACACAGCATAGAGCAGTTTGGTGACTCTTACACCAGATGAAGGCAAGTACCAGTCAGATAGCATTTCAGTATGTACTAGACAGGTCACACTAAAACAGCAGCACCAAAGTACCACATTTTCAGCACCAAAATCACCCCCAGCAATCTGGTTGTAATTACTGTACAGCACAGACATTTAGCATTCATTACACACAAGAGAACACTGTAATAAAATGGCTCTTTTTTAAAAAGAAACACAGATAATTATGTATTGCTCAGGTTCTCCTTACTTGCAGTACGACATTGACTTTTAGCCTGGGGTTTAGCAGAAACGTGTCAAGGTTTATGTGACGCACTATCTTTAAAAAGAGAATGTACAACTATAACTTCTGTTCATAATTTGCTGCAGTCCTCCAATGTTTCACTCCATTCACTATACATTTTCTAGTGGGCCTTCCTGAAATAAAATATTCCCAGCAGGCAGTTGTGGCGTAATGGGAATTACCTACATCCAGTATATACTGTATATTGATTGCAGAGATTAGACAAATATTTCACCACAGTATGTTTTACAATTTTTCATGTGTCTTTAATTTATATGATTAATTTTTAGAGCTATTGTTCTTTAACTGAAGCTCCATACCCAGCAGCATCTGCAACACCTTTGCTTTGCATGGAAATAACTTGCCTTACATGAATTGTATGTATGTGTCTAGTGTGACTGTCTCCGATTTTTGGTTGCCATACATTACATTTTTTTAAAACTTTGAAATCACTTCTAAGTTGATTCACAGTTTTTTCTTATTATCTCTCCCTTTCTTCTCTGTCTTCTCTTTCCTCAGTCAGTTCATTTAGTTGTCCATGAGGATGTTCCAAGGAAAGGACCATGCCTCTTAAAACAAAAGAATGTTTGTTTCATTGTTTAGGTGTGAAATCCCCTTAGATGAAATGCCGGTTTGCAGCTGATTCAGATCTCTACATATTTGATAATCTTCTAGATTACTGCAGAATTACCTTTTTAACTTTTCATTTTGGTCATTAAGAAAAAAAAAAACATGTTAACCTAATGTTATTCTGACAGTTTGCTAACACTGGCTTTCTCTTAGAGGAAATCGACTCTCAATCAGTTCTAATGCTTTCCCCCTTTTTCTTGTTTATTTTTATTTGAACATTGATCTGTAACATCTGAACAATCTTGAGATGCCTATTTTTGTGTAACTTCACTGTGTTTCTTCTGGTTTTAAATTTTGTTGTTGGTGTTTTTTTGGTTTTTTTGGTTTTTTTTTTTAGTGGTGTCCTGATTTGGTTTGTTACTGCTTTGATAATGTATGTGTGGTTGTGCTATCTTGATCAAGTTAAGCAAGTTATTTCCTACCATTTTCCTTTTCAGTTGTTTTGTTTTGGTTTTTTTCCACATCCTGCCCGCCCACCCCCCCGTTAGCTTTGCTTTGCTCTTGTACCCTCAGATCTTGTGGATCCACCATTCCCGGCCCATTTTGTTGATCTTCCTACCACTGCAACCAAAGACTGTCATTTTCAGTCCTGATTACATTTTCCAATCTCTATTTTTGATTTCCATTTTACTTTCAATGTTTTTCATTCGCATCAAAGATGACGAGACAGAATCTACAGAAACATCTGTCCTGAAAAGCCATCTCGTTAATGAAGTCCCTGTACTAGCCAGTCCAGACCTGTTGTCTGAAGTTTCTGAGATGAAACAAGACTTGATCAAAATGACTGCCATCTTGACAACTGACCCCTCTGATAAATCAGGCTCCATTAAAGTGAAAGATCTTGGAAAAGCCACTGAAGAGGAGCCAGGAGAGCCTTTTGAAATAGTTGAAAGAGTGAAAGAAGACTTAGAAAAAGTAAGTGAAATTCTGAGAGGTGGATCCTATCCCAGAGAAGAACATGTTTTGCAGAAGTCCCTTTCCAAACAAGAACCAGTAGAAGAAGAATGGGTCATTGTCAGCGATGAAGAAATTGAAGAGGCCAGAAGAAATGCTCCTTTAGAAGTCACCGAACCTACCTGTGCAGAAGTCAGGGTAGACAAGGGGACAACCAGACGAGAGAAGGGAGACACAACAGGAATGGTAGATTACCTTGCAGAGGATTTAAAAACATACGTCTCTCTTCACGAGGTGCAGCCACAAGCCTTACAAGAAGACTTGGTAGAAGAGAGATTTGAAGCTGTAGTAATAAGCAGGGATTCTGAAAAAGAAGGACAGAAATCTCCAGCAACGGAAAGAGTAAGTGCGAAGGAGCAACGTAAGCCTGCCTTAGAAATTAAAAAGCCAGTTAGGACAAAAGTGAAAGACAAGCAAAAGCCAAAGGAAGGCAAGATGCAAGGCAGTGGAGAACAAGCAGGACTAAAAAAGCTCACTTCAGATGAGCCGCTAGGTGAGGAACCTGGTTTAACACCGACGGCTACTCCTGAGGCTAAAGCTGTATCCCCTGTTATAGAGGAAACTCCCATTGGCTCAATAAAAGATAAAGTTAAAGCGCTTCAGAAACGAGTGGAAGATGAGCAAAAAATCCGGTCAAAACTACCTGTTAGAGTTCAAACAAGAGAAGGCACTGCTGAAAAGGCTTCTAAAAGACCGGTACAAGCCAAAAAACCAGTAGCACACAAAGCACAACCACCTGTTTCACCTTCTTCCAAGACAGAAAGACTGGAAGAGACCATGTCAGTTCGTGAACTCATGAAAGCCTTCCAGTCAGGCCAAGACCCATCCAAGAATATATCTGGACTGTTTGAACACAAGTCTGTCAAACAGAAGCAGCAGCCCCCCGAGAAGGAAACAACCCGGAGAAAAACAGTTTCTTCACAAGGTGAAACGAGGCGTGTGTCAAGCCACAAGACAGACAAACAAAAGGACAAACAAAACACGGTATCAAAAGCAGAGAAAGAGCCGCAATCAAAAAAAGGAAAAATGCAAATTTCTACTGTTGAAATTACCAAGAAAGCTGCAGGTAAAGACCAGGTAAAAGAGCCGAGCAGCAAAAAAACAATAGAACCCCTCCCCCCAGTATTTGATGATGAAAGTGCCAAGGATACAGCGGTTGTGAAGGGCAAGACTTCTGATGACCAAGGAGATGCTGACTTCCAGATCAGCCCTGACAGAAAAACCTCCACAGACTTTTCTGATGTCATTAAAGAAGAGCTGGAGGATAATGACAAATATCAACAGTTCCGGCACCTTTCAGTGACAGAGGAGGGAGAGCTTAACTTGGAGCAAGTGCTGACCAGTCCTTTCAGTGTTGCTTTTCCTACGGAGCCTGTGAAAGATGGATTCCTTCCTGCTCTTTCTCTGCAAAGTACTGCTTTTGATGGGAGCTCAGAGAGCCTTAAACATGAAGGTGTGGCTGATTCTCCAGGTAGCCTACTTGATGGAACCCCTCAGATCAGTTCTGAGGAGAGTTACAAGCATGAGGGTCTGGCAGAGACTCCAGAAACAAGCCCTGAAAGCCTTTCATTCTCACCCAAGAAAACTGATGGGCAAATCAAAGAAGCTAAAGGAGCGGCTAGAGCCCACACAACAGCAGAAACATGTGCTCCGAAGGAACTCTCTCCAAAGCAAGATGAAAAAGGTATTACTGAAAGGCAACTAGATGCTGTTACTGAGACTAGTAAGTCTCATTCTGACCATGTATCAGAAGAGCTTGTACCTACAGCCTCTGAAGAAGGGGCTGATGACCTTAAGGAAAGTAGCTCAGCTTCCATTATGAAAGATATTAGCAGGGATAAAGAATCACGAACCACTGCACATTTAACTAAGTCTTCTGAAACATATGACACTGCTTTAGAGAAAGAAAAAGATATAACCTGTGAACGCCGTGGTGTGGTTAGAAGTCCCCAGAAATTGGAACTTGCACTTGCTAGCCATGATAGTGAAAGCTGTAGCCCAGTTGCAGATGACTCTTTGGCTATAAGTCATAAAGACTCACTGGAAGCGAGCCCCGTGCTAGAAGATAATTCATCACACAAAACGCCCGATTCCTTGGAGCCCAGTCCTATGAAAGAGTCTCCCTGCCGGGATTCCCTTGAAAGTAGCCCTGTAGAACAAACAGTGAAGGCTAGTATTTTGGGGCAGGGTCCTCCTCAGCCTGTTCCTAGCAAAGGAGAGACCTGCCCCGAGCTGGCATCGGTGCGTTCCAGGATTCTCCGTGACCCTGAGGGAAGTGCTGATGATGACAGTCTAGAGCAAACATCCCTCATGGAGAGTTCAGGGAAAAGTCCTCTTTCACCTGAAACTCCTAGTTCTGAAGAAATTAGCTATGAAATCACACCTAAAACAGCAGAGTCACAAGCACTGTCAAATGTACCAAAGTCGGCCGTGATCCCCGAGGTCAGCGAAGAACCAGAGGATGATTCAGAAAGTGAACCAAAGAAGAGATTCACCCCTGAAGAGGAGATGTTTAAAATGGTGACCAAAATCAAAACGTTTGATGAATTAGAACAAGAAGCAAAACAGAAGAGAGATTGCAAAAAGGATTGTAAGCAAGATGAATCTTCTGCAGTTGCTGACTCAGAAGCTGCATGCGAAGCTGAAACGCTGGAGTCGATGGCTGTGGAAGGAAAAGATGTACCTACAGTGGTGATGTCTGCAGCTGAATCTAGAAAAAGTTCTTCCTCTTCAGAAAGTGAGCCAGAATTGACTCAGCTAAAAAAAGAAGCTGATTCAGGCCTCTTAATGGAGCCTGTGATCCGTGTGCAGCCCCCCTCACCATTACCATCCAGTATTGACTCCAGTTCTAGCCCCGATGAAGCAGGTTTTCAACCCATTGATTCAAAGCAATGCTCTGTCAGGACAGGTGCAGTTAAACCAGAACAGGATAAGCCAACAGAAGATGACAAAGGAGAACTGCTTATCCTCGGGGGCAGCTGTAAGGCTTCTGCTAGAGGATCAGGCACTTGTCATTCTGATGGTTGCTCAGCAGCAGAAACTGAGAAATCCAAATGTGACAACACAGGTTGTGGTGAGGCAGTTAGTCCCAGCGACCCAGTCACACAGTCTGGGGGCACTCTGTGTCACTCCATTGTTGACGGTTCTCTAAAAGAAGTTCACGTCGAGTCTTCACCAACATGGCAGCAGTATGACGCTATGGAAAGAGATATCAAACCCACCACGTCGCTACCGCACACGGATCTCATCACTGCGGGAGCTGCGTCTGAGAAAGCAGACGATAGTTCTTGTGAATGCCCAACCATGGAGTACTCCATACTGCAAGGTGGCAAACTGGCCAAAGAGGATGCTACTGACCATTCCACTTTGGGAAGTGGTTTGGGAAAAGCAGATTTTGAAACATCTCAAAGAGATATTTATGTTGTTGAGCCCTTACCCGAGTATTCGTCCCTTACCACTGAAACAGCAGAACTTGAAAGTTGCACAGCAGGTGCTGCTGAAAGTAGTGATCCTTATATAACAAGCCCTTATGAAAACGTGTCTTCTGCGTATTTCTTTAGTGACTCTGAAAGTAAGGTAGGATCTAGTAGGAGTCTGCTATCTAGGGAAAACTATTCTCTTGAAGAAGGAAAAGATCAGAGTGGCGAAGCTTTATTTAGCAGAGATGCAGGTAGCGAATATCACTCTTCAGAGGAAGTATATATGGAAATAGAGCCAAAACCAGAGGATGCAGTTCAGAAAAAGTCACAAGGGTATTCGGTGTCAGATTCCACTAAACTAGCAGAATCTGCCCTGGAGGATGTAAGAGACGAAACAGAGAAATTGATTGGTCGAGTTGTCATCACTAAAACCGATGTGGATTCTGACATGTGGAGTGAAATACGTGAAGATGATGAAGCTTTTGAAGCTCGGGTGAAAGAAGAGGAGCAAAAGATATTTGGGTTGATGGTAGACAGGCGTTCCCAAGGCACAACACCTGATACAACACCAGCCAGAACACCCACCGAAGAAGGGACACCGCTTAGCGAACAAAACCCGTTTCTTTTTCAGGAAGGAAAGTTGTTTGAAATGACTAGAAGTGGAGCCATTGACATGACCAAAAGGAACTATCCAGATGAAAGCTTTCACTTCTTCCAAATGGGACAGCAGCCTCAGGAGGAAGAAGTTTCTCTCTCTGTCGAAGTGAAAGAAGCAACAGAGGTGGAATCTTCAAAGCTGAAGAGCTCACCAGATCCATTTTCACCTTCAGAATTGGAGAACTTGGATGTACAAGAAAGAGATACATCGGAATATTCAGCATCTGAGTCTAGTGATAAATCAGAAGAAATGACAAGTGAAGGTGTCAGCATAGGCATCGCAAAAGCGGATCTTAAATCAAGAATTCCAATTAAAATGGGTATTTCAGCTTCTTCAAAATCACCAAAGAAAGAAACTGCTGCCTCTGAAGCTGAGCCCCTCTCCGGAACAGAGACTGACATGGCTGATTACAGTCAGGTGCCTTGCCCTGTCTCTCCCAAGCAGTCTGTAGTAGAAGATGAGTTTGATTTTTCCAAAGTCACTAGAGTAGTTTGTTCTGAACAGGGTGACGAGTCCCCGGACTCTTCACCAGAGGAACAGAGATCTGTGATTGAAATCCCGACAGCTCTAATGGAGAGTGTGCCTTCTTGTGAAAGCAAATCCAAGATTCCTGTAAGAACAGCTGCTGCTGCATCGCAATCCTCGCAACAATTGGAAGACGAGAGCCTTCCCACAGATGACTGCCTAGACGGTTTGGAGTGTGAAGGAAAAGATGATCAGGCAAAACCAAAGTCCAAAATTCCCATCAAAGCAGCTTTCCAAAAAGCTGAACAGCAGTATATGCACACAGACACATCTGTTTGCAAGCTGGAGTCACCCAAAGCTCTTGACACGGCAAGCAAACTACCTACGAAACAAGATAACCGAAGTAAATCTGAATCTGATGCAAGTACTCCCACGGACCCAAAGACTAAGCGTTCCCTAAAAGCTAGGAGTTATGCTGAGGCAGAAGCAGAGACCAGGGAGAGGGAAAGGGAGATGAAGCTTGAGCTAGACTCAGATGAGGCAACAACAACAAGACCCAAGGTATTTTCATCACGGTTGCCAGTTAAAAGCAGAAGCACTTCAGCCTCCCACAGTGCTTTTAGTCCCACAAAAGAAAGTAAGGAACAATTTTTTGACCTTTACAAAAACTCCATAGAATTCTTTGAAGAAATTAGCGATGAAGCTTCTAAACTAGTGGAAAGACTCACGCAGTCAGAGAGAGAACAAGAATTAGTTTCAGATGATGAAAGCAGTAGCGCCCTAGAAGTCTCAGTTATTGAAAATGTGCCATCCAGTGAGACTCAGCAGTCAGTTCCTGAAGACATCTTTGACACCAGACCCATTTGGGATGAGTCTGTAGAGACTCAGATTGAACGTATCCCTGATGAAAATGTCCATGACCATGCTGAAGGTATTTGCCAACCACTGGGATTCCCTGTGCGACGCATGTCATGAATTAAACTTTTTGGTTCTTTATTTTCTTTGGAGTGTGTGTGCGTACGTGCGTTCGTTCGTATCCCCGCGCAACGTGCGTGGTGTTTTCTTTTGAGCTTTTGGTGGTTAGTTGTGTTTTTTTTTTCCCCTGTGAGCCGTGTTTAGTTTCTTTGTGTCGTGTGTGTATTTTTCTTGTCTGTGAAACAATCTCAAGATTGCAAACCATAAATGCTTATGGGAAGTGTTAATGAACAAATACACTTCTAAAAATACCCATTGTTTTATTGTTAAACTGACTGTTCAGGTCATGCACATTTTGGCTTTTGACTTTCCCTGGCCCTATTCTTGACTATTAATTTTTGTTAATAATGAGATATTTGGGCATCGATTGAAAGAGAGACAGGTAAATTGATTTCCTTTTGTGCCGTTACACAAATTTGCAGAAATTTTAAACAACTAAGTTTTTTGTGTTCCTCTTTTTGACAGTCTGTGTCTCTGGAAAACTCAGTGTCACCGGTAACTTTAATATAGGTTTTCCGGTGTTTGATTTTCCTCTCACCTACCCATGTACTACTACTGAGTAGCCATGATGGAAATCCAGTAGCTAAAATAAAATGTGCATATATCATAAACCCTAAGCAATATTCTGAATCCAAGGTATTGCGATCCATGTGTGCCTTCAGGGAAAATCAAAACCCAAAGTCTGCCATCCTCAAATTAGCTTTGGGGATGGGGGGAATGGTCAGTCTCGCTGTTACCAAAATAAATGAAGACTGGCCAGTGAATATCAGATTTTTTCCTTGCCTTCATTGTAGGTATTTTGTATCACTCCCTAATTGAAAGGGTCAGAGCCTTAAATTAACAGTGTCTCAAATACAAACTGTAATATCAGTTGCCATCTGGACCATTTGATCAAATCTTTCCCCACAATAGACAGAACATAATTAGAAGCCCCAGTCCAATTGAATTTTTCAGTGCTGGCATTTACTAAGGGAGGCATGGAAAATTATGGTGTTTGTCTTAGTTTAGAATAAAAGGCTTGGCCAAAATGGCCACAGTAGGCGCTTCAGTCCTTATTTAGATTTTCACATGAAAGCCTGATTTTCAAATGGAAAATGTAGATAGAGCTGTGCTTTTCGAAAAATCAAGCTTTTTTTTTTACCTGGAGATTTACAGTCATCATTTTAGTTACCCAGTTGTCACAGCCTGTCCGCATTTAGATTACAGCGGTTAGAAAATAAAGCACTTTCCCTTCTTGGGCTCTACAACCTATGAAAACGGTTTTTAACTTGTAAAAGGCAACTTGTGGCTCTCTTTGACCTTTAGATCAACAGGATGATCAGGAAAGGACAGAGGAAAGACTGGCCCACATCGCTGATCACCTTGGCTTCAGCTGGACAGGTAAAGTGCATGTCGTCTACTCCAGAGAGAAAGGAGGGGAGCAGACCTCCCTTTTTTCATGTTTCTTTCAGATTATTTCCTGATTATTTAAAGATGTTCTATGGAAATATTTCAGTAGTTCAGAGTCTTCTTGTTACTAAGATTCCAATAGCCAGTTAAGTACGAGCTCAGATGCGGAGGTGAGGCCTCTGCACTTGCTGTGGCATCCCCAGAGGGAAAGCTCCCAGGAGGAGAGCATGACAAAGAGCGGGTGCATGTTACCTTACTCTTCTGCACAAAGTGAAGCAAGTCTGGCTAGGAGAGAAATAAAAAACCCACCATCTTTGTTCTGGAACTTCTGAGCTGGAAGGCCACCGTAGGGATACATGACATCAGCTTCTTTTCTACAGAGCTGTGCTGAGGAAGACAGGATAAAAAGAGATCTGTTTGTAGCAATCGCTTTAAGATTGTGGATTTGGCAGATCTGAGATGCTTAACGTTACTGGGGACAAACAAAGGTAACACAGAATGAAATGCAGGTGTCTTATCACTGAAAATCAGCTCTAAAGTGTTTACAAAGAAAAAGAAATCTCAGTGCTGTGTCAAACTGTGCAATCCAGCCAAAAATTGCTGCAAAACCAATGAAATGAGGTTGACATTTTACGGTATCTATCCCTAGAGCAGGACCACGCTCCTGACAATAAGCGAGGCTCTAGGAGTTAAACAAGAGTTGCCCAGCAGACAAAAAATGTTAACTCTCTGCTAATGAAGATTATGCTCTAGATTGTTTTTACGAGCATGTTCAGAGTATATGCAAAATATCACTGATACTTTAGCTTTTGTTAACTCACCTCTTCCTTTCCTGTCCTCTATTTCAATCCATAGAGAAGTCTGGGAGCATATGTCACTCATCCCAACGTGGATTATCTTGAAATCAGTAGGACTTGGACCTGTGCAATGTAACAGATTAGGAATCTGCTGAAAATTCTTGTTCAAACTGATTTGACAGCCTAGGGTTTGAATCTAATGTGTAGTTACTGTTTCTTTATGGAAGTTCAGAGTCGCAGTGGTTTACAAGCCGGCCTGGAAATAAGGTTATCTGGGGTTTGGCGTTCAGGTTCCCTCCACCCTGTAACGATAAAGACAGTGGAATAGAAGCAGAAATCTGGAGAGCAGGAATAACAGTAGGAGTCTCACAAATTCACCATGGCTTTAGCTCATGTGATGACCTGTTTAGGCAGCTGCATCTTAGTTTGGTGATGTAAAGAGAGCTGCTCCTGGTTCTGGATCCAGTGAAGGTGTTCCAGACTATTAAACCATTTCTCTTTCCTGGACTGCAGTCTGACCCTATGCTACATCAGGAAGACATCAGTTACTCTTAGTTTCACATTTTCAGTGTTTTGCTTTCAACTATGATTCATAGACATTAACTTATCTTTAAATGAAACAAGTCCAGGGGAGTAGTAGTATTAGGCTTTAATCCAGCCTGACAAAATGTCATTACTTAACGTGAATTCTTTTACTAGACTTCGGTCAAAGCTTCTGAAATATTCAACATTGTGGAGAATGCACTCTGCTGAGCATGGTGCTCTGTAGCTAGAAATACTTTTATCTGCTCACATGCTATTTCTACAGCTGCACTGTGTCACAGCTTGTCACTGCTAAAATTTGTCAGGTAGTGTTGTCCCTCTGAGAACTGGGAACGGTAGACAGAAAAAAATAAAAGCTCACACAGACCCGTCACTTGTAGGCATAATGCAGTTCTGTCTTTGGCTGTTTAACAACGTCTCTAAATATAACACGAGGTTCATAGAAGCAAAGAAAATTTGGTTTCGGAAAAGTTTGTAATCCACTTTGCTGCTGGCAGCTGTGAAATAGACATGAGGCAGGGAAAAAGAAAAAAAATGTCATTGCAGAGATGGATTTCTTTTTCAGAGCTAGCAAGAGAACTGGATTTTACAGAAGAGCAAATTCACCAGATCCGAATTGAAAATCCTAATTCACTTCAAGACCAGAGCCATGCACTCCTCAAATACTGGCTGGAAAGGGATGGGAAGCACGCAACAGGTTCGTTTCCAGTTATGGTAGATACAACCGCCTCCAATTTGTGCATTGCAGTCACCAAAAGAAAACGTAGGTAAAATTTAGGCTCTAGAAAGAGTGAGCATAGAGTGCACTTTGTTTTTTCAAGGTTGTCTGTATAAGGTGGCGTGTCACAGGATTCTCAGAGAGAATGGTTTCCTCTATGTTCATTTGCGGGCAAGGCAGAACATGTTACAGCAAAGAAAGTGCAAAACCACCGAGGCCTCTTTTTCCTAAGTGGAAGCATGTCTGGGGAACCTGCACAAATGCGTTAAAGGAGAAGCACTAATTTTTCTGGGCAGCCCTTCAGTGAATTTGAGATTTTGCATAGGAGTGCTTCTAAGTGCATCTGTACATTACACATGATATTATATTGCTCAGCAACATATAAGATAGATAAACCCTTGATGTAGAAAAAAGAAGGGAAAGAGCATGTGAACTCCTGAACTCAGCTGCGTGGTGGTGTTCTGATCCCACAGATACCAGTCTTACCCAGTGTCTTACCAAAATCAACCGCATGGATATCGTGCACCTAATGGAGAGCAGCGGCATCGACTCCGGGCCGGTCCACGGCACTCGCACATACACGGAGATGGAGCAGACGCTGGGACTGGACCACAGCGAAGGTCAGTGTCTCCTGATCCAGACTGCGGGTGATCTCACCTAAGCACCAGCTCCTGTTCTGAACCGTTTGACTGGAGTAACCTGTGAACCCTGATGCCTGAGCACTAGAAGCTCCTTTTGAAAGCGCAGCTAGCGTGGACAAATGCAAGCGTGACATCAGAGAGGTCACTCTTTCATGAGGTAGAAGATGTCTGCATGAGCTGATTCTTATCCAGCAAATACAACAACGTTGTTCCAAACTACTGCCAATCCTTAGGGCCCATTTGTTGGGTGGGGTTATTTTTGCTTCTAGAACTTTCAGAAAAGTTCAGAAGGTTGTATTAGAGTTTGACCAGGGTTTGTAAAAGGAAGACTCCTCTGTGCTGTGCTTTGGCAAAACCTTTGGATTCAGGTGTCCAGGATGATGTAGTTGTGCTGTAATGCTGCTGGATTTCTGAGACTTTGATGTTCAGTACATTAGGTCGATGGTTGTAAACTAAAGAAGCACTTCCAAATGATGTGAAAGAAAAATCTACTTTTTGGAAGTGATATCGTCTGAAATTCAGTACAAGCAGGTCAGTTTTCCTGCAATGTATTCTTCTGAGTGCAAGTTTCCTAAAGAATAAGGCTAGTAAGGGAAAACAAGAGAGAAAAGTTGTGACCTGTAGCCTGGGGAACAGAAATGCAGATGTTATTTCCCATTTTTATTCCCAAAGCAGAGCCCATGCCTGTAGATTAAGGGTTGGAGGTGGGTGGATGTTTAAAAGCAGCTAGTGCTGTATGTATTTCTTTGTCCATATGTAGTTATTTTTTCCATAAGCAAAGAAAGCATGGATGAGAAGTTACTAAAACCTCTCCTAATCTGCTGTAGTGAATCATCTTTCCATTGGAGAGTTTCCAGAATGGCTGTAGGTAAATTAGTGGATAAATGTGAAATGATCGTTCCTGTATCTGTGAGGATGCATTGTCTCCATATTATAATATTTGTTATTGTCTCCATATTATAATATTGCATCTTATTACATGGAAGGTGTTCTAGCCAGGGACTTGAAATGCACATAGAGAGTGAGAAGGACCTGTAGTTGTGTCAACCTTGGTCTGACTTGTGTCATCTCTCATTTTTGAAGGGTTTTCTTCACTGTCAGAAGAAGCGTACAGTTCAAGAAAGAAGAGAGAAGAGCAACACAGAGAACCAACTGAGCACCCTCCCATCGTGTCAGAGGAGGAGGTGTCTGGCAGCTACTCTCCTTTCCAGGACAGTACTCCCAGGAGCGAGGCAGAAGTGTCAGTGGGTGAGCTTCTGAGACAGGCACAGAAGGAAGTTGAACACTCAGGAAAAGGAGAAAGAGCAGAGCAGCATTGGTAAGTGTGAAACTCGCCTCTGCAGCAGAGCCTGGGGCTGGTTGCTCTTCTGGGCACATAGAGTGGGGATGTTCCTTCTTTCCTGCCTGCCTTCCTTCGATCCTTCCTGCCTGCCTTCCTCCCTGCCTGCCTTCCTGCTTTAATTCCTTCCTGCCTCCCTTTCTTCCTCCATTTTTGCCTTTCTGCTTTCTTGCCTTCCTGCCTTCTTTTCTGACAGCCTTCCTCCCTTGCTTTCATCCTGCCTTCCTTCTTCTTTCCTTCCTGCCTGTCTTCCACAATTCCTTCCTTCTTTCCTGCCTTCCAGAATTCCTCACTTCCTGCATTCCTCACTTCCTTTCTTCCTCCCTCCCTCCCTTCCCTTCCCTCCTTCTTTTCTTTGATCCCTCCTCCCACCCCCCCTTCTTGCCTTCCTCCCATCCTACCTTCCTCACTTCCTTCCTGCCTTCCTTGCTTCCTGCATTGCTTCCTGAATTCCTTCCTGTCTTCCTTCCTTCTTGCCTTCCTGCCTGCCTGCCTTCCTGCATTCCTCACTTCCTTTCTGCCTTTCTTCCTTCTTTCCTTCCTGTCTACTTTCCCTCTTGCCTGCCTTCCTTTCTTCCTGACTCACTCCCATGCACACTCACACTCACTTGTGCACTGACACTAACTGCCTTGCTCACTCCCACGCATACTCTCTCTCACACTCCGGCGTGCACACACACTTATTCCACACGCATCCACACACACACCCGCATCCACACACACACCCACACACACACTCACTCTCACTCGTGCACTCACACTCACTGCCACACACTCCCGGGCAGACTCACTCACACTCACTTGGGCATGCCCACTCACTCCCACACATACTCACACTCACTCCTACACTCACACAAGCGCACACTTACACTCACTCCCACACATTCTGACAGTGGTACACACACTCGCTGCCCCCTTACTCACGCTCACTCACGCACGCTCACACTCCCTCGGGCACACTCACTTGCTAATCACACTCACCCCAATGCACACTCACACTCCCTGTCACTCCTGTGCACACTCACACTCACTTACTTTTCGGCTTCATTGCTGGGTTTTCTCGTTTCCACGCTTGCTTCCAGGGTCGTTTCCGGGTTTTCTCCCTCACTCCTCCCCTTCCCTCAGAAAAGACACCACAACTCAGGGGTTGAACACTTTAATAACTAAAACAAAATCCAAGTAATGATTTTAAGCTAGGAAAGGATAGATTTGGGTTGGATATTAGAAAAAAGTTCATTAACCTGAGGGTGATAGATCACTGGAATGACCTTCCCAGAGAGGTGGTGGAGGCCCCACACCTGGAGTCATTCAAGGTCAGGCTTGAAGGGGCTCTGAGCAACCTGACCTAGTTAGAGATGTCCCTACTTGTGTAGGGAGGTTGGACCACATGACCTCTGGTGGTCCCTTCCAACCTAAAACATTCTTATGATTCTAAAAGGACAATTACAAGACAGAAATGAAACCCAAGACAAGGCAGGCGATGCCTTGATGAAGGGAGTAAACTTCCCTTGAACCTGTGATTCACAGTGTCACAACACCTGGAAAGGAACCATTCACACTACCGGGAGCTGGAAGAGCCACAAGCGAAGTGTCTGCACGCTTTGGTGCGACAAAGAGAGAGAGGGAAAAACCATCGCCACAGCCCCCGTCGTCTGCTCAGAGAGGCAACTCTCCCATCATCCAAGAGCCTGAGGATCCCCAGCTCCACCAGGACGACCTCTCTCCAAGGAGAACTAGTCTAGTGATAATGGAATCAACAGATGAGCAGACAGAAAAGTTTACAGGAGGCCATGAAGAGGAATCTTTAGAAAAGGTAAGTAACAATTTTGCCTCCAAGTAATTGACACAAAAGAACAAATTTTGTGTCTTGCCCTTTCCTTCTTCCTTCCTTCCAAAACCCAGATCCTAAAGTCAAGGCTGTAATTCTGGTTCCGCTGTCCTTATTTCTCCTTTGATCTGTGATCTTTATGCCCCTGCACGAGAGAATGGTGTAAATAACAGGTGCAGAGACAAACCATGTACAAGTGAAAACTGAAAAGCAGATATAATGAAAGACACACCCCTCCTCATTTATTTTTCCCGTTACACTTGTATACTGCTGATACGTCCCAAGCAGTTCTTCCCAGCTTGCTTTGCCTTCTGCCCTCCTCATTGACACTTTTCATTCTTCCCTACGCAGGAGAGAGAACTTCTTCAACATTTATTACTACTTTTTCTTGGTCTTTCCAATGCTAAGGCTATCAACACATTATCCTCTAGTTAAACGTGTTTAGTCCTACAGTCTATATGCTGTGCTATGTAATTCCCAGTATGGAGGATTAAAGGCTTTCATATCATTTCATACAGAAACTATTTGTAACATCTATGAATTCCAGACTTGCTGCTAGTAATACCTTCTAGTCCACCTGCAGTGACATCATACCACCAATGCCAGGGTTGTCCCTGACAACCTTAAGAGCTCTAAGACCACTAGGAGCATCTGGTGATAGAATTCGTACCACAAAGCTTCATCCTTCTTTTTTCAATAGAGCAATGAACAGCTAATGTATAGTCAGCTGCCCAGAGCCTCCCATCCCTCATCAGTGTTTCGCAGATTAAAGTCAGGTAAAAGGCCAAAGACCCTAAAAGCAAAAATTTTCAGAAGTCTAGAGAGTTTTAGGTGAAAACAAGACAGAACCTGTAAATATTGCTAGTACCACATATAACAGAGTGCTGCTTCCACACTTCTACTAGGAGTTAGCAGAGGAGTTAGGTGCGCTGGAGACCAGCTCAGACGAGGAGGAGATGGTCACTACCAGGGTCGTTCGTCGCCGGGTGATTATTCAGGTACCGAGTGTTGAGTGACTATGCCCTGGTGCCAGCTTTAGGCATGCCACTGAGACACCCCCTGCCCAGTACTGTGCCTGAACTTGGAGTGCTCCCAAATAACACACGGGTGTTGGATCAGCCATTCCCATACGTTTCCTCGCAAGGGGAAGGTTACAGTAATTAACTCAGCTTCTAAATTCCTTTAGGTGCCTCAGGAGGAGGACAACGAAAACTTCTCACCATACACAACACTAACATATTTGCCTGTCCATTGTGGCATAACTTTTCTTTGTGTGCCTTTCTAAGTATTTATTTGCAGAACGTTTTTTTACTAACATGTCTCAATTGGTTTTTCGTTCTTTAACCAATTAACCGATTTTCAAATTGCTTGAAGTTACCTACATGAAGGCCTTGCTTCATAAAATGTTACTCTCTGTCATGCAGGCTGATAGTATGCCTGAAATGCCACCAGAAACAGTCACAGAAGAGCAATATACAGATGAACGTGGCCACACGGTGGTAAAGAAGGTATTGTCAGTGTGCCCCTTGCTACCTTCTTAAGTGACCTACAAAAGGAAGAATAAATACAGTCATGTACGTGCCAAATTGTCTTGTGTGAAGGGGAACGATTTTTAAGATTAGAGCATGGAAGGAACCAGAATTTCTCTTCACAAGAGATTCCAAAGTTTGAGGATTTATTTTGATTCACAACATCATTCTGTTACAGTTTATAACCTCACATGACATATTTTGTTACTTCTCCCACTTAAAGCCAAGGAAAATTCTGCAGAGATCCACATTCCTGAGAAAAAGGTATCTGCACATCCAGTTTTCATGGCACAAAGTTTATAGAATAAGCATTTTCAGACCACGCTTACAAAACCAAATTCTGCACAGCATGGAAGCAAAAGAGGAAGTTCGGTGTCCCTGGCTTGTCTAACAACTCAGTGCTTGCTATGCAGGTCTTCACAAGTGCAAGAGCAAGCCTGATTCTGTTCTTCTGGGCACTTAAACAGATTCTTGACTCTTAAACATAGATGACCCAGTCTGATTAAGCAAATAAGCTTTTGGACAAAGCAGGAGGAAGCTGCTTCATGTTACCTTGTCAAAAGGGGCTGGGAAGGCCTATAAAAATGTAGAGCCCCAGGTCACCCGTGGAGGGATGCACACCCATCCTTCTGATAAATTTATCTCATCTTGAACCCTGTATTTCTCTTCTGCTTCTCTTTGTTCAGCTTGTCAGTGCCTAGAAAGCTTAAACACCACACTAGTCACTTGGGTTAATTCTAGCTCAGTAGTTCAGCAGTGGTTAGTACCATCAGTGTCACAATATGATGCCCAAGCATCATGCTCTAAGCATTTGATAGCCAAGTCACTAACCTCTCATTTCAGAAGCCTTTTGAAAATGCCAGTTTGAAACTGTTTTCTAGCAGTTTTGTAGTTGTAAAATATGTTTTTCTCTCTAAAATACTATCCTTCTTCTCATAATAACTATCAGTTTAGAGAGGCATTCCAACACCTATACTGTGCCCACTCACAAAGTAAGTTTATGGAAGCTTTGCTGTGTGGCAACCTATGTAGGGTGAACGCATCAACTTGCAGGAACTTCTGAGTATATGTGATAAAGACTAAAACACTGAACCACCTATGGAGGTTTCTCCGTGTAGGAAAACATGGCCTTTGAGTGGAAAATACTATACAGAGAATAAGAAGGGACACGCTTTAGTTAGTTAGTTCTTTTGGGGCAAAGCTCTATTTCATTCCCTCAGGTCACTAGAAAGATCATCCGGCGATATATGTCTCCAGATGGCACAGAGAAAGAGGAAGTCCTAATGCAGGGAGCACCGCAAAAACCTGTCACTGTCGAGGAAGGAGATGCCTATTCCAAAGTTGTGAAACGTGTTGTGCTGAAGAGCGACAGTGAACAGACAGAGGTCAGATCTTCTGCTTCCCTTGCGACGGTACAAGCAGTCCACCAACAGGCTACTTAGTAACTACATCTTACTCAAGCCAACAACTTCCAGTTTTGAAGGATACTTGCAGGTCGAAAGGCCTCAGAATCAAGACAGGCAAAAAGCAGGGGGCGGGCATGGAAAGAGGGCAGTTTTCACTGAAAAGAAGTCAGGATATAGGTTCTGTGACTTAGGAGAAGTCCCAATTTCATAAAGAAAGCAGCTCTGTACTACAGTGACATAGGTAAATGGCAAATCTGTACATGTTAGTACACCTCTTACTCTAGTAAGAACATCAATGAATGTTATAATGAAATGTTCTGATGTTCTCTAGGTTTCTACAACCATGCCCTTCTAAAACTATACAGTTGTATTAGGTTTAACTCACTGGTGTGTTCTTTGCCAAAAAAAAACCCACCAACCCTATTGCTTTCATGCAAACTGGTTGCAGAGGCAAGTAATTAAAAAGACAACGTGGAAAGGCAAGGGCTTTGCAGTTGATCTTTTCCCACTCAAGTTCCCCACATAGCCCTGCAGACATTACATCAGCCCAGGTGAGGTTGTGACAGAGGCCAGAAGCTGTCACAGGGGTTGCTGCAGTGGAAAGCAACATTTAACAAGTGAACACTGGAAATGCTCTGAACATGATTGCTCTTCTCTCTCACCAGAATTAATCATCAGAATTAATTCCCTAGGAGTAAGGTAACAAGAAAACAAAGTAATTTTTTGTAGTTAGCTGACCATACCACAGCTACTTTTGATCATATACAACCCATCTACATTAAATTGCCATTTGGCCAAATACATCAAGTTTGTCCCTTTCCCATGACACGCTAATGTTCTGGCCTGTTGCTCCTCTAAGAGTTCCTTGGTTTTCTTTCAGAAGAATACTTGGGATTTGGACCGATACCACTAATGGGCACTCCCTGTGTGATACAGTAACTAGTATCAATTATATAGTTAATATCCAGTGTACTTCTGCTTTCTGCCCATACAGGTGAGCCTGTCTGAACCTGCTGTTTTGCCCAGTGCCTCTAAATTCCAGTCTGAACCAGCGGAAGGCCGGAAGGTCAGCAAAGTAATAAAGACCACTGTAGTGCAAGGAGAGAGGATGGAGAAACACCTGGGGGATGCTAGCCTAGCTATGGATCTCCCATCAGCCAAAGAGGACTTTGAAGAGGTAAAAACACCTTTTAAATATAAATATTAAACCAAGTGGGGACAAATTCTACTCTACTAAAAGGTTCGTTGGTGAAGCATCATACCATCATAGTCAGCTACTGAGTATAAACCTCTGTTGTTATACTCAGCCATGTTATAAAATAATGATATCCTTCATACTTACATCCCTTAGTATGTAANGCTGTGAAACATTTTAAGATTTTAATAAAGGGACTCTGAGCAACCTGATGTAGTGGGAGGTGTCCCTGCCCATGGCAGGGGGGTTGGAACTAGATGATCTTTAAGGTCCCTTCCAACCCTGACAATTCTGTGATTCTAGGAAAAAAAAACCAAAAAACAAAAATCCATGGAGGCTTTAAGTAAAGTTAATAGAAATCATGGGTGTGGTTACTGCTAAAGAAAAACTTAATCTGTTTCCAGGCACGGAGCTCATTTTAGAAACTGATAGAGTTAAGTCTGGGTATGTTGATGTATTTGTCCTTGAAAAGAAGAAACAGCTAACAAGCTGATTAGCACCTTTCCTGGCTTTATGCTTTTCCTGATCAGTTTAGACATTTCAGTGATAGGAAGATGATACTGAATTAATACAGCTTTTTCTGTAAGGCTCCTAATCCCTTTTACTGTCCCTTTGAATAACATGAGTGAAACACGCCTTAAAAATTCATGTGGATAAAAGTTTTGTGTCATTAGATGCAACATTAATACTTGGTTTGGTTTTTTTTATTTGACAGAATAGCATATAAAAACATTGTTGTATCTATGTCACTGTCCAGGTATTTTCTGCTGTACAGTGGTATTACAGTTTGTAGGAAGACATCAAGCACTAAACTATTAGACCAAGATGCCAAATTTCTGTTAAAAATATAGGCCCGGCAGCCAGATCCCTCCCTCCTGACAATAACGAGCAGCAAAAACTCTCACGTAGAGGTTCAAAGAACTGGCTTGAGAAGTAACGTGCTTTTCCCAGCTTGCAGCTTCTAGTTTAGTAAATCAAGAAGCCTGTGGAAGACACCACAGACAAAGCTACAAGGAAAATAACAATGCTGCCTTTTTTTTTCCCTATTTTTCTGTAAAGTATTAGTGACAGCAGATATTCTGCCAGGCTCCATTCCCTGCTGCTCCCATTTTAGTACAGTCAAGGCTCAGAAGCATCACCCATCATGTCTACATATACTGCTAGCACTAGAACAGGCAACTCAAGGTGGCAGTGGGAAAAGTTATAAAAGAGGAGAGAGTGTTTTCTGTGGTGGGGAAAAGGTCACCATAGCAGCTGCCATACACAGGTACAAAGGATGAGTTTGGCAAGTGTGGCACTGCCAGCTCTCGAGCTGGGCTACTGCAAAGTTGAAAAGAAAGTACCGAGACACACTTGGGTACAGTTAGTAGTAAAATTCAATGATCCTAATCAAGAAACTGTGACTGATCTGTACATTTGAGGAATATTTGAAAGGACACAAATAGCAGGCAGATGCTTCTCTTGTCTGTTCATCATTTTCTCAGCGTTAAAATAAATTGATATAAAGCACTAAGGCATGAAGAGCAATTACCTTCTGTCCTAGGTTTTTGGGTTTTAATGTGAAGTTTATGTTTTAATTCGAGGCTTTGAGCTATACAGGTAACCAAATGAAAGTCCAGCTCCCTGCTTTAGTAGAGGAAAAAATCATGAAAGAGGACGGATCAATTATTAAAAGGTTTGGCTTGGCATGTCAATCAACCGTTACTAGAAAAGGATTAACAAACTCCTAATAAACGAGTGGGTACGAGTGGCTGAAGTGAAACCACTGCCAGCACCTAGAGCTTTATTTGTGAGAGTACTAAGGATTACTACTAACATTCTGTTAAAGGAAAGGTTATGTGCACTGGAAGGGCCCACAATCACTTGAAAAGACTCAGTGGGTGGTGGTGGGCTCCCCGTGGCCAGCAGTCAAGCACCACGCAGCCACTCCCTCATCCTCCTGCCCCACCTCGGAACCAGGGAGAGAACAGGAACAGCACAAGTGAGAAAACTCGCAGGTTCCATGATGACAGATTGATAAAGGAAAGAGGGAAGGACAATCGAACAAGTGATGCAAAGGCAATCATTCGCCACCTCTCACAGGCACGCTGCTGCTCAGCCAGTCACAGAGAATTGTCATTGACCTAGTTCTCCCACCCCTCCAGGTGTGTGCTGAAGTTAAATGCAGCAAAGGGGAAGGCCTTGGGTGAATTTCAACATATGTTGCATGTCTATGTGTTGCAGCATGTTTTTGGTGGGCATCTAACACCGTATGCTTAATCAGCATATAGGGATTAATTGCTATTAGTTCACATTATGAAAGCCACTTAAAGCAGTGGTGTGCGTTGTACTCAAAATGAATAACTACTACCTGATCTCAGTAGGTGGCTTAAACAGCCAGCTGCAGTTCTTTTCACCATATTTTAAATGGAACAGCCTTTAAGCTGAGTGTTTTTAAAAACCTGTAGCAACAGTGGGGTTTTTAAGACAGTTTTCTCGTTTATTTTGTTACAGGACGATGCTGAGTAAAGCCAGCACACAGAAGAGGACTGTGATGAAGGATCAGTATGGAAAACGTGTTCACATAGAGGAGCTGGAAGACACACCAGAAGCACTACCACAGGATGACCTCCAACATGACCTCCAGCAGCTTCTCAGACACTTCTGCAAAGAGGACTGGAAATGGGAGGCGAAGTGAGAAGCTGCCACCCCTCGATACCACCACATAACCACCCATCCCATGTGCGGCATTCATCTCCTCTAGGTGTAGACATTGTTCCCTACATAATCACTGGAAGACACTGCCATTTCTACCTGTGCAGATGCAGTGAATACATTTCTCCCCCCCCCCCATATTTGATTTTGGGTTTTTGTTATTTTTTACCCTGTAAGCTAATTTGTGACCAAAGATAGCATCCTTCATTTGGGATGATTTATCCACCGACTCGTCGTCTTTGTGCTGTACTGGGAGTTTGTCAGCACCGCCACTTCTTGCTGTCCCTTTGCCTCTGCACTAGCTTCACGAAACTGCATTTGTCAAGCCAACTTCATCTCCAGGCCTCTTCGAGTGACTATGTACATGCATCATGAAAAAGGGAGTTAACGTGTAAACTGTATATAGTAAGAGTATTTGGACTTGGGAGACCGCAGAAAACACACTGCCTGTGTGACTACAATTAGCATCATGGATTACAAGGTCTGTTGACACTGCTGAACAGTGGGTTAATAAGACAACGTGTTAACACAATCAACTGCAAACACAGACTGCCTGAGGAGGAAGCTCTGCAGATCTACTGCATCCGTAAGACTTCCAGTTTAGGGATCTATTATAGTTAACGGCTCTAAGAGTCAGGCTAAAAACCTGGAAATTCAGCTGTTCTCATGAAAACAACAGCCGACTGTGGCCATTAATGCTTCTAAGACCTTCAGACAGCCACGTAAAAGATTTCCAGAAAAAGAAAAGAGAAAAAAAAAAAACCAAAAAATAAAGAATACCCAATTAGGTAACCAACTTGCTAGCAGCTATATCTATGGCACATTTGCATATGGTATTAAAACCTTTTAGATCTGGACATGTGGCAGGGCGTACTAAACAATTATAACTACAGTAGTTTCCTGTTTTCATCACTGCTTAGCAAACCACACTGTCTTATTGGTGGTTCTTCCTGCTGGCCACTGCACTGTAGATAACTATGGGAGAAAGACTTACCCACTATACGAGAAGAATAATTCATTCACCGTGTTTTATCAAGATTGCCTCTTATCCAATACATGCATGTGGCATTTGAAGGTCAAAACCAAACCCTCCTATAACCATGTCAGCTTGTTGGCCCTCTTAGCACTGAGCGAGCAGTTTTTACCTTCCAATCAAGGGGTTTTTAAACAGAAAGTCCTCACAATCCTTGAAAGCCAGTTTCTGTTTATATTTTGTTATCTATCTATCTAATAGATATATTTCTAAACCAAACCTCTGGAAACCACGATAGCATGTCTGCACTTTTATTTTAAAACAAGGGAACATAGAGAACTGACATTTGGGATATTCTGTACCTTAATATTTAACGGAGGGAGCTCTGTAGCATTTTAGCTTGTATAACATACACGTGTACACACAAAAACACACAAACTAAATGACTTTTTTTCTTTTTTTTAAATAGTATACTCAAAACCAGAGTAAAACAACTCC
>VYZX01003154.1:8895-21416 GCA_013401335.1 Brachypteracias leptosomus
TTGTTGCCTGATCAGGAGGAGCTGGGACACACCACTTCTACAACCCTTGACAGCCATTTCAGAAGATGGGAGAAGAGGGACATTGTGCTTTGATCCCTTTAAGGCATAGTGAGGCACTCAATATTTGGTGAAGAGGGCAATGATCGCCATAGGCACACTGAAGACCTCTAATTCAAAGAAAGATGGGCTCCAACACTCAAAGAAGGCAAGAACTATAAAGGGGCAGGAAGGAACAACTCTGCATTAAAGGGAGAATGCCAAAAGATGATAAATGCTTTAGCCAATGATGAGGGCTAAAGTTTACCATTAATCTTTTATCTAGCTTTAATGCTGTGATCCCAAGTAGACTGAGAATTGCAAGCAAACCTTTCACCCTGAGTCAGAAGAGCAGGAAGGCATCTAAAAGCACATTGTTTCCTATATTTAATTTCATCTTATTTCTTTCCTCTTCCTCTTTCTCTTCCTTTTGTGTAAGTGACCGGTATGTTATATTCTACTGCATCAGTGTCCTCCAGTTCATGTCCATCCACAAAGCAGAGGAGGGAAAATAAATGTCTAAAAGATTCAGATGCACATTATAGCCAGTGTCCAACGAAGACACAGAGAGGTGGGACAAAGTCCCCATCATACTTTGTCCTTTCATGCATGTCATCTCTAGGTCAGTAACTCCAACTACCTCCTAGCTGCAGACACTGAAATTAAAATTAGTAGGCTTTGGGTCCCTTTAAGTATCACAGAGGGAGGCCCAAACCTCTTTAACCATAAAGATAACATCTGCCTCAAAAATGGAAAGCCAGAGAAAAAAGCCCAGAGAAAATCAGTTGTCTAAAGCACATAAGACATTGGGCTACTCATTAAATACAAAGGACATTCATGTACCAAAAAGCCTGGAACAGTGATTTTAAAAGCCCTGAAAATAGAGTATTTTTGATTTCTACATTTCCTGTATCTTGTATTTTTAAAAATCTGCAAAAATTAGTTATCTGTGACATATCTAGAAATGTCAGAGTTTTACCAGGGTCACTTCGAAAGTTAGCAAACAGGGGTCACGCTTCCAATCACATCAATATACTAACGTGCCCAGCAGTAGATTATGTTAATTTTTGACAGTAATTTTTAATATTTGTAATGCAATACATTACTCAATAGGATTTCTAAGCCTTCTCGGAGCTTATTAGTCTGCCTTTATAAACGAAATGTCAAATTTAGCAAAGTCAGACATTAATTATTAGTGATGGACGAACCTCAAAAGGTTCAGAGGCTTGGTCTAGTTTGACTAGACAGGCATAAGACCAGCTGCTTTCACAGACTATTTTGATGGCAGATTTGGAGTCCTGAATCTGCAAATGTTACACGCTTCCTAGATGTCAGCATCCAGAGGAAGCCTGTTGTGTTCAAGGAGACTATTGGAGTGCATTCAGCTCAGCAAATGTGGGGCTGCCTGACCTATCAGTGTCAGACTGTAACATCCCAAACTTCCCGCATCATTGAATGTTGCAGTGGATGTAACAGTAATGCACTGCAATAAAACATCTACAGGGATTTGGGAATATAACTGTAAAAATGAAAGAGGGGAGTGGATGGGAGTGGAGGGGAGTGGAGGGAAGAAAATAAGGGAATCAAAGAATCATACAACCATACAATCATAGAATGGCTTGGGTTGGAAGGGACCTTAAAGATCATCTAGTTCCAACCCTCCTGCCAAGGCAGAGACACCTCCCGTTAGACCAGGTTGCTCAAGACCCCATCCAACTTGGCCTTGAAGGAGATTATGATATACTGGGGTGAAGAGGGGAGTCATACAAATATCTCAGGACAGACCTGTATAGATTTGTATAAACTAAATGATACATTAGGAGCCATAAGCCCATGAGTTTGAACCCTAATCAACATATTCACAAGTGCTATGCTTGATCTGAGGAGCTCAGCCACTTAACAAGGTTTATAGGCTCAGAGTGACTTACTACTTGAGCAGAGCATGCCAACGTGGCTATATGGCTTTTGGGTTGAAGCTTGTAATAAAGAATACTGGGTGTGCCGGCATACGTCAGTGAAGACAGGCCTGAGGGGGACATGTGTGAGAGGCTGAGGTTTTGGCCTGGAAGTATGATTACTTCCAAACGAACGGGAAAGTCCAATTTGCTTCTGTTCTTTTGTGGATAAGCAGGGCAGTTTTACTACATGGCAGAGACTTACTGAGAAAACCTGTAAACACATCAAATGAGCAACAGTAGGATTTCATCAGCTAATGCTCTTCCATGTCCTGCAACAATGTCCTTCAGAACAGAGTTACAGTGTTATTTCTTTTTCCTTTTTTGTGGGAGCCATAGCTGATGATGGCAAACATGCCAGCTCAGATTTCTTCTTCACTGCTTATTTGTGGTTCATCCCCTTCCTCTCTTACTTGGTGAATTTTTAAGCACTGTAATGTAGAGCCTGTAGAAGAGAAAGTTCCCCACATACAGCAACCTCTTTATTGATTTTGAGGTAGTCTTTTGTAGAAGGGGTAATTTCAAACCCACAGCTATAACCCACTGAATCCTCATCCCTCTGTTACTTATTTTCAGTGCTTCCATTACACCCAGAGGGGAATGTGAGCACTTGCTACTGCATGACAGATGTGATTTGGGGAAGAAGGACCAAGTCCACTTCCATTCTGAAAAGAAACGGACACATTCCTCCAGGGGATGGTTTCAGGCTATGAATCTTACATGAAAGGAGGTGCCAATGTCATTACAATTTCCTATGGGGAGGCCGTTTTTTAGTGCAGCAACTTTTGAGAAAACTTCCTCATTCATAAGTGTCCTTGACTTAAAGTTCCCTTATTTCAACCACCAGAAGACTGTCAACTGTGATGTTAGGTGTAAAACTCCACAACAGATCTAGGCCTAAGCAATTTTTTGAACTTGGCAAATTGGTTACAAAGCACAAAGCTGAATCTAGTTCTCCCAAATCCCAGGCTAACTCTATAGCTGCTACACCAACTACAGGAGCAAGGAAATTTCAGCAGCAGGTCTTCCCACATCCACTTATTATAGAGTGCCCACATCTTCCCGGAAGTGTGTGGAGATGGTCAGTGGTGGAAAAAACAAGGGTTTAGACAAACATCATCCCAGCTACACCTGTGTCCTCAAGTAAGCACAAGGACAGATGTTTTGAGCAACTGTGTCAAAAGCCAAGTCAGATGTTAGTGTCATTATAGTAGTAACATCAGCAGAAAGCGCAAGAGTGCATGACACTATAACAATAATGAAAGCAGCAGTCAATGGTGGAGCAGATGTGATTGTAATCATATCAGAAACAGAGACAGCCAGTGTGGAGACAGATGGGACCCTAATTGAAGCAAAGGCATCTAGCTATGAGATGGAAGATGCTGCTGCAAAGCTGGAGAGGCAGATGTTACTGTGACTGGAGCAGATCTGCAGCAGGACCTGCAGCAGCAGCAGATGCTGCAGCTATCTCAGAGCAGCTGGGCATGCACTCAGCAGTTGGTTGGTTGGTGTTTAAGATGTAGCTCTAGGTGCTCTTTGCTTGTGAATTCCTAGCGGTCACCACTTGCTGAATGAGGCAAGTGTTTTTATCTTTACACAATAATTTCCTCAAAAAAATTATTACAAAATAATCTCGTTCACTAGATGATTTGACTCTAAGGTTTTAAGGCCAGAAATCACCTCCATGGCTATCTATTCCAGCTCCTGACATGCCAGCTGCTGCATTTCACCCAACCATCACTTGGGCAAAGCCCATAGTTTTCTGTTCACTTACCAAGAGAGATACATAGAGACCTCTTTTCTGGAACTCCTTTAAATGAGAAGATTGTGCAAGGAAAGCCTGTCTGACATCAGCACATCCTTGTAAAGGACTTAAATCAACTCTGGGTCACATCAATGTTAATGTCAGTTTATCCTACTCCAATTGAAACACTTCATATCACAGCTTATGTCCTCTGTTGGCAGTTTTGTTGTTTGCAAACACTGTGTGGTTGCAGTTATATGAACTGTCACAAACAATGACCAAATGTCCCAAAGTAATGGTAGCTATTGTGATCACAGTTTTCAACACCGGTGTTTATATGGTTACAGTACCTAGGAACCAAACTCCTATTTGAATGGGGTAGGTAACTTTATACCAACAAACACCAATAGGGCTGAGGCACTCAACACTTTCTTTGCATCAGCCTTCACTGGTTTCTGTGCTTAGTGAGAGGAGTCAAGGAGAAGAGCTTCCTGCAGAGGACGAGGATCAAGTCAACAATTACTCCTGAGAACCTGATCCATACTTGGCCCATGGAACCAGATGGGCTGCATCCAAAGTAGTGAGAAAACTTGCTGATCATCTTACAAGGCCTCTTCTTTCTATTTTCTTTGAAAGGCCATGGAGGTCAGAAGCAATGGACTTAAGAAATAAATGCTGCATCCATTTTCAAAAAAGGCCAGAGCACTTGCTCTGTAAGGTGAGGCTGGGGAACCAGAGTGGGCTCTGTCTGGAGGAGAGGACCTGGTGTAACAGTCTGTTGTCTGTCACAGGACAGTGGTGCCTGCTGAGAGGAATGAAAGACATTGGGCCTAAACAAAAACAAGAGATGTTCAGACTGGTTATAAGGAAAATCTTCTTTGCTCAGATGACACTAAAGCAGTGGAGCAGGCTGCCAAGAGAGATTGTATGTCCTCTGTGCATCAAGGTTTTCAAGATCCAGCTGAATAAAGCCCTGAGCAACATGGTCTGATATCATAGCTGTTTCTGGTCAAAGCTGGAGGCTGGATTAGCAACTTCCCTAGATCCTTTATAACCTGGATTTTTCTTTCCTTCTGTGATTTTAAATCTCAAGTATGTTTTGCCCTTCTTACAGCAAACAAAGTTTGGAGATGAGGTGTGTTTTCAAGGTACTCAGTTAAGCTTGAAGATTTAAGGAGCAACCTCACTGTGTGGAGAGTTCACAGTTGGTATGGGGTGGGGTGGAGAAGAAAGGTTTTGAGGTGAGAAAAATACTATACAAAGAATATGAGTGCTGTAAAGTAAGGTGTGAGGGACATAGAGGTCATGGAGAAGCTGAAGCCAAACCAGATCCCAATGAAGTCCTCGCTGCAGGAAAGGAGGTAGAGCAAAGTCATGACACTAAGATGAGACCACAATTGCATTTCTCAAAGATGGCCAACCACTACCACATTTCACAACAGCCTTGTAAAGACCATTCAATGATAGCGGAGGAAAAAGACAATAAAAGAGTTTCTGTGAAAAATCCTACCTCTACCACGTATACTATTCTGTAACTGAGAGCTATTTTATACCCCTGTCATCTCTGTGAATGTATACTCCTCTCAGCTTCAGGGGAACATGATACTCACTCAAACCATCTCCACAGATAGGGTTACTCCAAAGATTTCACCCACTGAATATTTCTGACCCCAGCCTGGGTTGTCGCTCAGCCTTGTGACAGTCCTCTGTTGTATCCAGACACAGATGATTTCATCAGATCAGTAGTAGAAATTATGCAAACCTTTCCCAAACACAACACCACATTTTGATATTTTTTGATATATTAAGCAAAAACAGACAGTACTCAAAGCATAAAATTTTATCATAAGGTAGTTTGTGTTGTTCAACATCCTTGCTGAGAAACCATGCATTCATATGAGCATTGGAGCTTGCCCCCCAAAAGAGGAATTTTTTTGTAGAAGACAAAACACTGAAATAAAAAAATTTCTGAAATTGGAAGGTGAACAGAAAAATAATGCTTTCTGTGAGCCTTGAGATCTTGGTGAAGGAAGAGTGAAAACTATAATCATGTCCAGCTACAAAGATATGCTTGTACATTTAGGGCTTTCTCATTTAGGAAGGATGGTCTCAAGTTTCTTTGAAAAAAGATGATGTTTTCATTCACTATCCATGTGGTGGGTTTACCTTGGCTGGGTGCCCAGTGCCCATCCCTAGTCCCTCTATCACTCCGCTCCCCCCCCCAAACCTCCATCAGCAAGGCAAGAAGATGGAAAAGAAGAACCCGTGGGTTATGATAAGAAGCAGTTTTAATAAACAGCAGAGAGAGCAAGACTGAGTGCACGTGAAGCAAAAGCAGCAAAGCCGTTACTCTCTACTGCCCATCCGCAGGCGGTGTCGGGCCTGTCCCGGGAAGCAGGGCTCCAGAACGCGTACCAGTTGCTCGAAGGACAAACGTCTTCCCCCCGAATCCCCCCGTCCTCCTCCCTTTATAGTTGAGCTGACGTCATATGGTATGGAATATCCTATTGGTCAGCTCGGGTCGGCTGTCCGGGTTGTATCCCCTCCTAGATCTTGCCCCCCCTTACCTTTGGTGTTGTGTGAACCCTGCTAGTCATAACATGGGTGTGTTATCAACAGTCTCTGGCTCCCAGTACTGTAGCATGAAGGCTGTATGGGGAAAATCAGCTCAGACAAACCCACTACAATCCATTACAACTATTTGAACATTTCATAAAGTTATTTGTAAGTCATTATAGATAAACATTTCTGAACTGTGTGTGCAGATGATGAAGGCTGGATCTTAGCCCTTGAGAAATAACTTGTCTTCTTAGTTACACCATAATAATTGATATGACAAGCTTCAAATTTCTTCCTTTCCTTCTTTTTTTTCCCTTCATTTCTAACTGTAATTTTTATTCAAATGAAATCTTAAATATTCTGCCCTGACCTTTGCTGGAAGGAATTTAATTACCTGCAGAGTTTACATAAATTATATAGCCTGTTTGTCTAAGATTAATCCTACACAGAGATCAATAGAGCAATGGAACATCAGGATAAAATGGCTTCTTGCAAATGCCACCAAAGGTCACAAAAATCTTTCTGGAAAGAAGGAATGAGAGACATGGTGTGACACATTCCTGTCGTCAGTCCAGTGTATGTCACTGCCACTGCCTCTGCAGTCACTCAGGGATGATTTATCAGCTTTTAGAGGACATTTGGTACAAACGCAGTATAAGAACCGGTTGAGTAAAATGAATTGAATGTGGTGATGACTACAATTCATCATTCTCAAAAAGTGGCTCCAAAAGTGTAAGAAGAATGATGCACTGACCATAGCACAGATAAACTGTTCTTCATTTCAGTCTTTGGGAACAACCTCATGCTGCCACAAATGCCATGCCAGTTTCCACACAGGAAAGACAACTCTTACTTTTTCTCCATGAGGTGGAAAAGACACACAGAGAATGCCTAGCCAGGAAACTCATAAGAAATGAAGTGCTTGTAGCTTGGTAGAGCTTCTTTCTGTGTGCCCTAGGTACAGGTTTTCCAGAAAATTTAAGTTCATTCTCATATTATCTTGACAGAATTAATGTAGTAAAAGTGCAACATAGTCAACTCTTACAATCTCATCAAGGCTAAATGGAGCACCAAGAAATATTTTCCCCATGTTAAAAAGAAAATAGGTTGAGACAATGGAGAAGGGAGAAACAGCCAGTGTCCTACCTGTTAGAGCAGAGATGTGCAAAGTCTCCAAAGACTTTACTACACCTGATTGAAACCATAGACTCCAATTTCAATTTTCCACTGAGAAAACCTCTGATTATAACAATGAGCTGCCATATTCAGGCCCTCAACAGAGCTAAGCACCAGGTACAAAACTTTTTTTCTAATATTGGTGATGTGAAGGCAGATTTTCACAACTGTTCACCATCTAGCAGCTTCCACTGTGACAGATTTTGAAAGAAACCAATACTCAGTGTACACAGTTCTTACAACTTGTAGCCAAATAGCTCTGTGGCAAAATAGGAACTGAGCTTTTATGAAAATCACATCCTCACCGCGATGATTAAAATATTTTTTTTAAATCTGACCCAGATGAGCAGAACAATTTTAACTTGACTTTGAGAGTCACAGGTTGTATATCCTGCCTCTGAAAGAAGGAAAAAGCAGCTGAAGTGGTACCCTAGTCTGTAGAAATGCAATGGAGATCTCTGGTGAGAATCATGCTTTGTGTCATGGTTTAAATGCCTTTCACAGCACTACTTGGGATAAACTTCTATTGGGAAAGGGAACTTACCAGTTTTATCTTGAGGGTATGAATTGTTTGGGCTGCAATAGATGTAATAAACCAAGTGGGAAAGTTCATTTTATTGCATTTCTACGTGATATAGCACAACAGCACTTGACCAAGGACTTCTGTTATACAAGCAGTACAGCATGCAGTTTTGTACATAGGAAGATGGCTTGAAGCTATACAAGCTGGAGCTTCATTCAGGGTATGGTTGGATTCAGGCCCTCGGTTTGATCCACTGTGGAGGGGAGGCTCAGAAGCTGAATTTGAAGTGGGATAAAACTTGGATGTTTAAACAGCCCCTAAAGCCCAGCAGTATTTTGATGTGGAATTATGCTCTGAACAGCATTAGCAATATTAGCAATCTTTTAATTACTGCACAAGCCTCTTTCAGCAAGCCTGGAGTCAGAACACCATGCTGAGGAAGCATTCAAACAGAAAAGATACACTCAGGGTAATAAACTGCCCATTGTTTCTATGTCTTATAATAAAGCCTGGAAACCACAGATGACATCAAGACCATATTTTGCAGGGCTCTGTGCATACAAGCAGGATGAGACAGGCCTTTCGCAGCTGACAGACCATGGGAGAGGGATGGAGAAGATTAAGGATTAGGAAAACTCATTCCCACTTTGGTGAGAGCTGCAGGAGCAGATTCCAATTCTGCCTTCTCACTCACAACCTCCCAGAGTGGGCAGTACTGCCCACAAGTACCAGCTGCGGCTCAGATGGACTTTTTAGGTTCCTGTTGTAACATGAAGTCTTCATGGATAGCCCTCTTTTCTGACTGGGAGCCTAGTGGTGTCAGAAGAGGTCTACTCACTCACATAACTGGATACCAGTTTTGGGTATCCATTATCCATAATCAGTTTTGGGCACATCACTACAAGAAAGACATTAAGGTGCTGGAACATGTCCAGAGAAGGACAACAAAGCTGGTGAAGGGTCTAGAAACAAGTTTTATGAAGAGTGGCTAAGGGAACTGGAGTTATTTAGCCTGGAGAAAAGAAAGTTCAGGGGAGACCTTATCACTCTCTACAACTACCTGAAAGGAGGTTGTAGTGAGGTGGGGGCCAGGCTCTTCTCCCAAGAAGAGGAAATGGCCTCAAGTTGTGTCAGGGGAGATTTAGACTGGATATTAGGAAAAACTTCTTCACTGAAAGAGTTGTTAAGCAGTGAAACAGGTTGCCCAGGGAATTGGTGCAGTCTACATCCCTTGAGGCGTTTAAAAGACTTGTAGATGAGGTGCTTCAGGGACATAGTTTAGTGGTGGGCTTGGCAGTGTTAGGTTAATGACTGAACTCGATCTTAAAGGTCTTTTCCAGCTTAAATGATTCTATGATTTGTGCACTTGGTGCATGGTTTTGTATTGTACCAACTAGCATGGGGTTGCACCTAGTGCCTTGCACAGGAACAATTGGAAATTGTCCACTAAGTGTCTGTCAAGCAAGAGGTGACACTGCTGGTGGAAAAATGCAGTTCAAAAAATTAACTATTGAGAGCATCCTTGAGTTTTTCATCCATTTACCTTGTGATGTTACGTTGATGGTGTGGGTTAAGCTGAAAACCTCCATGTACCTTCTATGCTGCTGCCAAACTTACTGGA
Organism: Brachypteracias leptosomus; assembly: GCA_013401335.1. NCBI lineage: Eukaryota > Metazoa > Chordata > Aves > Coraciiformes > Brachypteraciidae > Brachypteracias > Brachypteracias leptosomus. The sequence continues at coordinate 18,510 of VYZX01003154.1, forward strand.
ATCACCAACCCTGAGGTAGGCTGCTAACATTGGGGTTTCACAACAGATCTGTATGGATGTCTACCTTTGTTTGTTACCTATTGAGAAGTAGCAATTGTATTAATACCAGCCCATTGGCACAGGCTCCCAGCAGCCTAGAGATGAAGTGCCCTTTGACCAGTGGGCTTGTGTTAGAGCAGCTGACTCGCTGGACAGGGCACGTTAAGCATGTCTGCAATTAGGCATGTCTGTACCTTCAGAATCATCTCTGGAGGCCATGTGGCCACCTTCAAAGTGTTCCTTTCAACAGAATCTTGAGAGAGTCTTTGGCTGGTTTTGTATTCTTAGGGGATGTGGGTATGGGACAAAGCATCTCATCTTTGTTGTAAAAGCAGAGTATGTTGGCTGTGCAGTTAGGCATTGTCAAATTTATACTTCTGTTTAATCTGTTTCTGTTCCAGTAAACCAGCTCTGAGTTTCTGTAGATCTTTTTATTATTATTATTTTTGTTGGGTTTTTTTTCCTACCCAAGACAAACTGTAACAAAGAACAATGGGGAGCAAAATGTCTTATCAATAGATTGTGGTGGTAGTGACACAGGAGTTTAATTCAGGAGGATATATCTAAATTATTTTTATTCCCTTAGAGACTGTGTAATATGCTTGTTATTGTAAAAGACCCAGAAATGATCCAAAGAACCATATTAAACATTGTTTCCAGTAGAACTGATGATCTATCAAAGAGACGCAAAAAGGGGATATTGGTTCATTTCTCTTACAAGTCAAGACACCACCACCAGAGTTCATAAAGCAGTTTATACGTTGTGAGATTCATGCTCCAGAGGAAGGAACACACTAAAAGAAGGTTAAAATAATGCTGCAAGCTGAGTTACAGCAGTTTTGTATATGTGTATGTTAAATCAGTGCAAATCTGTGCAAAAAAAGACCCAGCTCAGCTTGGCCTCTTTAGACATTTCTAAATATTCTTGAAATCAAAAATCCTTGAAGAGGCGTTGCAGACATTATCATTTCTGGTACAGTAAAAATGAAAACCAGTAGCTATTGAACATAAAGCATACTTTACCATGTTTAACCTTGACTAAGACTACAAATACTCATCATTCCTTCACCAATAATTCCAAGTATTAACCCAAGGCAAAACTTTTTCAGCATTCTCCTTCTATTAACCACCCCAGGATATGTGAGTTTTAGTACCTAGGTCCTTATATGTGTCTTTCCTTGAGCTGAAATTCTTAGCTGTGAAGGGGCTGTGGCATTTCACCTCTTCTTTCCAATGTCCTTCATTCAATCCCAACTGGTAACCAAGCACAACAAATGTTCATGCAGAGAGGTGGAACAAATCGGCTCTGATGCCACCACTGAGAACTGAGTGACCTTTGGCAGAGGAGCCCTGCTTCCAAGGTCCAGCAGGCAACGAGGATTAATTTTATGGTCTGGACAGAGTCCTGAATTCCAAGCATAGAAATTAGATGTTGGTAATAAGCTATTTACAGTTGCAGTTCTATTATTTTTATTGGTCCTCAAGGACTCACAAACAATGCTGCACATTTTGATCACCATCTCCTAACTCATTGTGTACTCATTGTCTACATAAATAGATGTTGCTTTTTTGGACAGCATACTCCATATCTTTCTTTCAAAGCAAGGAGCCATCAGGTTCAGAATTATAAAGGTTGAGTGTGAAAGAAGAGGCACAATTTTTTCAGCTCCTACATGGAGTAACTATAACCGTGGAAAAGAAAAAGTTGGGAACTACAGGAACAACCACAGCATTTTTAGTGACACTTACAAATTCGCAGAATGTTCAAAAGAAGAAAGTCCTATCAGAACTTAGAGGACAAAACATCCTAATGAAATCTTTTCATGCTGTTGCAATCAAAGCCTTTTCTCACTGCTCTCTGGTACCTGAATACCATTATTTTCATCCATTATACAAGGCCCAGGCAAAACTCATTCTAGATATGTAAGTTATGTTGGTGTATGAGATAAGAGCCATTTTTCCTGAGTGCCCAACCTAAGGGAGTCATGGCTGCAGCTGACATTATAAACCTTAATTGTACTAGGCACCATTTTTCTATCATTCAGTGTTTCTTCCTCCATAAATTTGCAGAATATAGCAAATGATCAGCACAGGTTGTACAGATTTATCAAGTGTGAAGCTGGGAAGCTTCATATACCAGGAATGTTTAGGTTCCACTGCATTTCAGACAGCAAATTTGGACCATATTCTGATCTTTGAAACACTTTTCATTAAAGAGTCTCACAAAATGACTGATAGATATGTCCTATTGTAATAATATTAACTAAAGGTTAAAGTAAAAACAGAGGACTACAGCAAGCACCTGCAGAGAAATCACAGATTAAATTATAAAGTTAAATTTAATTATTTGTTTTTTCATATTTTCCAATGAAATGACTGGGGGCACTAAGCAAGAACTGGGACGGGAGAGGAGTTATTATATACTACAGTCCAAAATTGTGTCATCATTAAACTGTTATCAGTACGTCTTCTCCCAAAATTACAGGAGCAAAAGAAAAGAAACTTGATGGGAAGATGCAAGACCCTCAGTCAGTAGTGTTTGAGGCGAGTAGACATATAATCCCACAGTCAATTATTAACCAAGGTCAATATTTATGGCATAGGGAACCATTTTAAGTGTACATTATTTATGTAGAGACTTATAATGAGCACTTCATGCTTGAATAGAGAATGTATATACTGGGATAATTTTAATAAGAAAGCTGCCTGTCCTAGGAAACAGGATATATCTCCTCAGAAATGGTCTATGTGTCTGTCTGCCTGTCACTCTTATTCTGATAGAATCAGTCAATATTTTCCACAATTACAATTCATGATCAGAAATATCCTTCAGCTTGAAGCTGACAAGAATGGAATGAGATGTTTTAG